>VOMN01001952.1:0-29054 GCA_014899125.1 Orchestia grillus
TAGCGGCCGCTACATGTAGCGCGCTACTGCCCACCTCTGCAAATTGTACCTGATTTTTTACTCTTTTTGAAATAATATTCAATAGTAAACAGATTAATCCGGTACAAGCGAGATGAGCAAGTACAAAAGTAAAGCCCATACTTGAGCTAGGTTATAGAATCACAGATATCGAGAGAAAAATCGAATTTGCCACAATGAAAACTCTAGTAAATGAATTTCGAATTCAGCATAACAAATGAATTGATTCGTTCGACTGTAGTTGCGAGATACGTGAAGCAAGGAGGGTCACATCATGTCCGACAACGAAGAACGGACAAATCCCACTGGTCCTGTGTTTTTGAAAGACGGTGTTAAGCAACTTAACGCACGAGCAAGTTCACTCGACCTTTCCAGGCAACATTTTAACACGTTGACTCCGATTCTCCACGCAGGTAAAATTACATGCCGACAAATATCTCTACTGTGAATTTAGAAACGAAGGATTTGGTTTCACAAATTTGGTTACTCTATTAATTTTCTTTTTAATCAGAACTAGCTTATTCGTATGGTGAACACAAATTTGAAGAAAACTTGAAAATTTGTATTTAAACATGATAGTGCTCTGGTTACATTAGGTTAGGTTAGATGATCGCGTGTACCATATATGACCCACTTCGGAGTCAACGCGTTAAAATTTGCCACAGGCTATCCATAATTTCCTCTCAATTTGTTCTCTCTAAGCCTGAACTTGCCATGGCACTCTGAGCTCTTCCACCCTGTCATTGTTAGTTTATACACGAATTGCTTAGTATTTGCATCACGGATTTGCTCTCGCAATGTTGCATGAACAAGTTCTTTTTTCGAATAGTTTTAGATAACTTGTAAACTATCTCATAGTTGCTGATAATCAACGCCAATCGTTCATTTCCCAATGATTTTTTGTAACGTTTATTTTGCTCAAGCAACACAACATACGAGTCTGAACACAGATGACAGGAAAATATGAAAAATTCAGTTAAAAATTGAAAGCGCAGGCCATCTAGACCAGTCAATGAGCGTTAATTGTTCAAAATAATGTTGAAAAAATTTCAACGCCTGCAAGGCTAATCATCCAACAAGGATTCGACCCCAAAGATGTGCGAGTCCAAACTTCTCAAAACGGCAAATCTGAAGAGCTATCGAATATATACAAACGAACAAGTTTGAAAGATGAATGGTCAAGTTCAAAGAAGTTCACGCGTTCTCTAGGCATGAATGCTCATAGTTAGGTTGCTCCATAAAGGACACCTAATTGGAATTGAACGACACATTCGTGTTCCGAAGTTAGACATGCTTTCATCGTTCATGCCTTCTCCCTGTAATAAGATTAGTGGTATTTAGATTTTTTTATGGGTAAAGTTCCAATATGAGGGTTTTCTGTAAGTGCAAGTAAAATGAGTGTTAACGCACCAACAAATCCTTGCGTAACGATAGTTAATTTATACACAAGGAGGCCCAATAAGCAGAGAAGGTTTTAAAACAAAGGAGCTCCCACAGCATCAAAGAGCTCATGTAAAAATCGTCGTACGAGTTTGAATAACTTTATGCAGGAGCAAGAGAATAATTTCAAAGAAAAAGCTTCAAGAAAGGGGGTTCTTCCTAAAAAATTCCCGTGTATTCCGAACATAAAAAATAAGCGAATCCTTCAAAACTAATGCGTCTGAATCTTCAACTGCACAAATTTGCTTTGTAATCATTAACCATAATTTGTTTTTACGTAGGACACTCTACAGGATGGAGGCATCAAGCTTCAATAACGCAAATTTAAAGCAGAAATATATTTCGGAAGCTATTGTTACCTTAACTTGAACTACAGTTGAGCGAAACACCATCATGAAAAATGTAAATTGGAAGCTTAAAAAGTATAATTCCTAAAGGAATTTGCTATTCAGAGCGAGTCAGAAACATAAGAATGCAAATGAGATACGCACGGTCCTGAATAATTCATTTGCAATTTATAAACTCATTACTTAGCTGATGATCTAAGGCTGCATGGACTGCAAGAAAGGAAAATGGGTCACTATCTGACGTTCAATTTGGAAAAGAGACCTCGAACCATAAAACTGATAACATACATGCAGTCAAATATTAAAGGGGATGAACCGACTCTTCAGGAAGGAACGTGTAATATAAATGAGCTCTCGAGCACTTCTTCAGCGGCGTGACACTGGGAATTGCAGCCTGACATTTGCTTCTTTATATCACGCTCTTTATATTGGAGTTTGACCTCAGCGTTGTAGCCAATAAAAGGCGTTTCAAGAACACTGTAGCGAATATTCAAGTAATGTTAATAGATGCATGTAGGTATAAAAAAATTTCCTTCATCAAACGTGTAACAATCTAAAGTGAAAAAGTTCTTGAACTTAAATTCAAATAACGAAACTAAACATACCAAAATGAAACCGAGCAGCACTATTTTAAACTAATTTCGCACAAGCGCCATTGGGATGCACCCGACTGCTTCGCATTGCTGATGGGAAATTTGTTCCGTTGTTTCAAAAACTTCAGTGACTCGTTGGTGTTCTTGTTCACAATCTAATAGACAATTATTCTCACATCACGATGAGCCAGGAGTTAGCACGCAAACCTAGAAGAGACTGCTTCAAACCACAGACGATTTCATTACTAAAAACACATCAGAGATTGTTCTGTTTATGTGATTTTGGACTTGGGCGTTATTTTACCTTAATATTTATAGACGCAGAAGAGTTCACCTTCCTTGTAAACAAAACGAGGAACCCAGATTTCAAGCAAGTTTCCCTACATCAATATGCTTCGGCTTTCGAATCATGCAGATTTATTCACGTACTTTACCGTGTCATTTTCTCACCGTCAACATACTAAAAATGGTCACATCCTATTGAAATAAACTTGCCCTGGCCGCTGGAACATCAAATTTCTTCTGACGAAAACCTAACCTTGATCAAATGGTCACAATCAGCATATTTCTACGGCGGTGATATCGGTCAAAAAAAGCTCTTTTCAAAACACTGACGTATGGACTTGTATGGTGAAGGTATTGGTGCAGAATGGAGTTTTGATCGGCATTGGTAGCGATTTTAGTCCAGAGCTGACCAAGCTTAGCAGCTTTTCTCGTAGAAATTGCATCGCCAGTTGCACGAGTTCTCCCTTTGCTAGCTCACGTTGAATGAAAGATCGAACTAAATGAGGTGCTGTTGAAGAGAGTTGCTAACGGCAACACCTGGCCAAGCCGGACACCCACACCAAGACGACGCCTTCGTTAGAATTTATCATCCGAGTAATACTGAAACAATGAATACCATGAACCGTTTCTGATGCTGTAAGCACTTTCCACCCACAAACGACCAAGATTCACACTAACTTTACTTCCCGAGTTTGAAAAATTGGCGTCTCACATTGCTTAGTATTCACAAATGCATTCCTCCCTCGATATTTTAGTATGACACGTCGCCAATCGGTACTCGACTTCTGAACGGCTACGTGAAACGGTTATGTAGTAACTGCAAGGGATATTTCTCAACGACACCAGAAATATCAATTCTATTAAAACAATGCTAATTCAATGCTAATGCTAATTCAAGTTCCTGCTAATGTTAATGATTTCTGGTGCTAATGCTAATTCAAGTTCCTGACAGCTCCATGCTGAAAAAGTTGAGTAATTCTAGTTCGTTCTTAGCGAGCGAACATTTTCCTCAAGAAGTCTTATTCCATTGTCGTCATTACTGGAATTTACAGACGGTTAAGAGATTCATTCGGATTTCGAGCCTGGTTATCAAGATTAACACATAGCGAGAAAAAAAACAACATTCAAATTTGTGTTCTCAGAAACGTGCTAGTGAGCTTAGATAAAAGAGGTACAGGAGAAATGCATGCAGTTTTGCCCCATCCTCAAGTTCACAATCACAAGCCATGGTCTGAAAAGAGGCCGCGCTGCACAGCTGTCACTCCACAACCAGGGCTCCTGCTGTTGCTGCTGCTCGTGTTGCGCAAGTTTTTGTACGTACAATTCACAGGTGACTGCAGAGATTCTGGGTGGCAGGCACAATGCAGCGCCCAAATATCACCAGTTCTTGAAACCTAAAACTGTGAGCGTTGTCGACTGGAATCCGCATACCCGGAAAACAAGGTTTATATTCGAATTTCGCCAATAGCAAGACTAGTTCTTCATGTTGAAGCAATACGGTGCTTAATATTCGCAAGTTCCGCATTTTACATTGAATGTGTAATTTTGCTGTGCACCAGATACTGTAACACAAAAATTTCTTGAGCCACAAATTATCGCGTCCTTTGATGAGAAAGCTTGAATATAAATTTCTGAGGTTCCACTTGTATATCCAATTTCAAACTTGAGCATTTAGTAGCTCGAGCACATCGTACTTGCGAATTACAGGAAAAGAAAGATTCAATGCGACGAATCTAAGTTTGGAACATTTCTGGAGGGGTTAGAGAATGAACAGAATAGCTAAAACAGAAAACGAGAATGCTTGCAATAATTTTACAAGAGTTCTTCGAGTAGGTGCACCAGCATGCCTAAGCTAAGTAAAGGATTATGATGCTCCATCAAAATATTTCACATGATCGCCGCTAAAAATTAAGTTCTCCCCAACATTCACATCGAGCTGAAAGAGAGAATTTGAAATTGCATCATATATTAAATGTGCAAAAAATTCAAGGGTTTTCCTCCTAACACTCTCCGACAGCTTCTGTTAACGAATTAATGTCTGATGATAAGAATGAGGGTAATGATATACGTTGAAATTTCCTCAAAATAAGTGCCAAGCAAGTATTCATCTGTCCACCATGATCTAACAACAGCTTGGAAACAAGCAAATCCCAGACAGCAGAAAGACTACGCTAAGGAAGGTTCTCACTGCTTCTCAAATCATCACGTAGCAGTCGGCGGTACCTAACCAGTCAACAACCTCTGGATTTTTAACGATCACTAGAGCAAGCCGTGATAAAGAGACAATAGCTCTCGCCTCGCCATCAGACCTGCCTGCCACTGCTACAAATGAACGCGAAAATGCAATGCGTGCAAATAATCATTTGGGATAAGGAATACGTCCACGAGTTGCGAGCTACGATGCTTCTCATTTTGCAATACCTCACTACCTTAAGCTCTTCCGACAAGACTATGATTCTAGTGTTCACCCGAGTACAGAATACACGACTATAATGAGCAATTCACAAGTTTAACACACGTTGGCCGCGATGTGCGTCATATTGGTACACATAATCACCTAACCTAACGTAACGAAAGCACTAACATATATGAAGACTAATTTTTAAGTTTCATAAAATTTGTGTTCATTTCTCTAATAGGTTAGTTTAGATTAGTAGGAAAATGAATCGGATAATCAAATTTATGAAAACAAAATCCTCCCTTTTAACTTTCACAATGGACATATTTGTCGACTTGAAATTTTACCTTCATGGAGAAATCGCGGCCAACGTGTTAAATCATTGCCCTAGACGTCTTAAGATCTCAACAATCGTTAACCCCGGAATTGTTACGCAGAAACTAAAGTTGCACGGAGACATTCTTACCCTAATTACCTTAGGGTAAACTTTGAAGGCAAACTACGGCGGTACGAAAATCCCGAGGTTACCACTCGAGGGTTAATTTATTAGAAAAAACACGATCAACCTTGAGTTGTAAACTAGCAATGCCCTAGACTCTAGGAACCCTAAAACGGTACTACCAGCTCTCAGCCCGACAACGGCAAATGTCACTACGAACTATGCGTCGGATGGCGAACTATGCGTTAGTCAATATGCACATAGGCAAGCTGCAGGTGGGGGGCTTTAATAAATTAAAAAAAACGAGAGAAACTATACTTCGACTTCAGACGCAGCAGCACTGCCAGAACCCTACGTATGCTACAATGGTCATTAGAATGCGTTAGTCTTTTCATTGGAACTATTAGCGAAATGATATCTAAAGTTCATTTTTCTTCACGGCATTTATCTAGAATATTTTAAGGACATCATTTCGACTCCAGAATATGAACAAAATGATTTCGCACACACTACATTAGTTCTCATCACAGGATATGTTTGCTAAGTTTCACCATGAAATATTTAAAATCGGTCTCAATATCATCAATTTTTACTCAGGCGTCTAATGAAAATGCAAACCAACACATGAGCAATTTTCCTGACCCACGGTATCTTACCTCAAAGATTCTCACTTTTCAGAATAATTATGGAGCAATGATTATGAATTCACATAATTTCTACTAATTTTGATCGATGAGATAACGACAGCATTTAAAAGGCGATTTTTCAACAGAAATTGTAGTACCTAAACCAAGATATTCATATGCTACTAATTTATTGATGAATACTTCACCTTGACAAATTGACCCTAAATTATTCCTAACAATTAATGAACCACTTGAAAGTTATGATTTCATGGCAGCTGGCCAAGCGTTCCATGAAAGTTCGATCGAATTAAATGCCCTCTTCATTTTTCTCGCATCTCTCACGGTTACATTTCACAAACATAGTTCTACGGTACACATTTATCCACTTTCAGCACGGCCAAGTGTGAAAACAAAAAAGTGAATATGCAAGTTAAAATTCCGACACTTCAATGGGCGCGGCCGCCAAGCGGCTCGGTCAAACCGTGTGACATTGAATTCTTTTACTTCGGGGGACACGAAAAGAACAACAGACGCGGCAAAGACGGCAGTTCCAGAACGTCTAGTCTTCCCAGACCGGTCCTCGATATTTGTCGGATTAAGTTTCATTTATTGTTTGACTTTTGTTCAAAATTTTGAGCTTCAGGAATTTCGCATATGAGGATGTATGTCCACAAAAGTGAATATGTTTTGTTCAAGGTATTTAAAAAGTCTTTTGCCACAGGAGCACATATTTTAAATACATTCCTGGAACTAAAAATTTGAAAACCAATCAAATCACGCAAGACAGGAATACGACAGATATCAAGAACTACCCATTCTCTGCGTCTGTAATGACATTCCTCTAATCTAAAAAAAACACAAGTCGGCCCGCATATTCATTTTTCCCTTACGTCTCGGCACACAAACGCAAGGTTTCGTGCCGCACCCAGAACACCTCTCGCAACGCCCAAGTTCTATGGTTGGATCATTTGTTCAGAAAATAAGGTAACTGCGGCGGCATTAATCAATACCATATCAGCACTGATATACAATTGTACTTGAATCAGAAAAAAACTAGTTTAGGTTCACTTTAAAAAAGTAGCGATCCCTATTTATAGTAAGAGAAAATCAGTCCACCATGCGTCGTTGAATATAATCCGTAAAAATATCTCATGCAAATAAAGAAATGCACCTCATGGTTTCTTTGAATAATTTCTAGTACCTGCTTCAACAAGTTTCGTGCCTTGTACGTTTATACGAGCGTAAATGCGTGGTATAAACGTACAAGACACGATTCATAAAAAAGAGTTTCGCTCTCATTAGTGATGTTAAACCGAGCGAGTCCAGTAGCAAGCACGAGCTGGCTGGGGACCCAACGACCTCAGTTCAGCAGGAACTACAATAATAAATGCTTGAAGTAAAGACACGAAAGTTTTTTAAGAACCTGAAGTTTCCCGTAAGTTGGTAAACTGTTGTGCCCTTTTGGGGTCAAGTTCTCGATAAGATGTTAGTAAATTGCAAATTACAATTATCTCTAATAATGGAAAAATATTTTTGCTTGATTAGATCTAGTAGGCAATTTGAAACTGCATCTAACTCCGTTGGCCTAAGCCCCGTTTTTTGCGAAAAAAAATCGCATCGAAAAACCAGGCAAAAGCGCTGCATATTTTACCGTGTTATCATCCATCAAAATAGCGAAAACACTACTCCTAAATTTGCTTGCCTTAGATTTCGAACCAGTTCTCGGACACGCGGACGGACGCAGCCCTGGTGGCACCGCCCCTAGCGGGAGCTACACAGTTCCAGATCAGCAAGCGAGTTCTAGGTTTTAGAGCTCAAGACGCGGACCCAACGCCACACCTTAAGGCAGTACGGTGCACACAGCGCACACCTCGGCATGTGTGCGTCGCAGCCAATCCGAAACGTACATCTAAAGACTTTGTACGTACACCGTAACAGCTACAGACAATCTAAATTTCAACATCTAGTCTCTCATTGTTCGACAATAAGAGTTGGACAGCGGTCGCGATCTACATTCTCGCCATGTATTGAGATAAGTGCCAGATACAAGCCTGAGAAGTATGCGATATTGCGTGGCCAAAGCTCTCAAATATTGAATAAAACGGCGTGGTGTACTTCATTAAACTCTCCTGCGCTGACACGCAATCAACTGAAGAACAATCACACGTGCAATCAACTGCAATCAAGCTGAGAGTCAGTAGCTCATTCTTCAACAGTCACTGCAGTCCATTCTAGTATTAGTGTGATATTATGCGTATAACAGCATTTTTACTCACAAATTTTATGAGTAAGCTCTCAGTGCAGGTAGGAATCCCATTACAGCACCACTCGAAACGAGGAAGTCTTGCAAAGGAAACGTATCAGAAATAAATTCGCTCCAGCCCAAATAACTAGCACCACTCATTCGTTTTATCGGTAAAAAACAGCACATTACCACGTCCGTCTCCAGATGTGTGGTCTGGATTACAAGTGAAATCACTCGCCTCATTTCATTAGTCACGAAATGTTGATGTTCAGGGACTAAAGCAAACGAATGGCACTGATCCGGCACCAATGCTCGGACACATCTCTTGCCAAAAGCTGAAAATTGCAAGCTTCACAAGCTTTTTACTAGTAGAATAGGGGGCCAGCGTAACCTCAGTAATAGGTATTGTTGAATTCATGAGGCAATTGCGTTCAAAGTGTTTTCAGCTTAATTAAACAATAATTTAGGGGTTTATATGAGCTTTCGAAGATATCTGACGAATCTGCACTTTTAATGGACAATTTAACTTACTGAAGAGTCGCGTCACTTCAAAGAGACATATATATATACATATATACACACACACGACGGTACTGCACAGTCAATTATTTTAGAGACGCTAAAATTCAATGGATGGGAGCTTGCACTCAACATGCAAAATATGTCTCTAAAGAACAATAAAGGAGACGACGACCATCTTGTGACACCAACACATGAGGTCTCCAGAACAATGCATCACCCTTCGGAACGAAGAACGACCTATTAAGCTACAATCCAACTCCATACAGGGACTGTCACAAGTGATCCTCATTAGTCGCTGGACGACGAGCTCGCCATTTTATGCGCCAGGTATATTCATTTTCTACGTCCTGAGGCAAGCGGTAATTTTTGATAAAGAAATGAGGATTTTCCAACTCGAGAGTTGGTGTAAGTCAGCCGCAATGTTCAGTACACGTGACATAGTCCAACTAAGTCGCGTTGTCGTGGGTTACTCCCTTTTTAGGAATACCTACAAACGTTCGCCCTCCTATTCATGTCAAGAAACTTCATACATTTCGAAATTACAGCGCGAAGTCTTGTCAAGACGAAACTCGGGGCGCACTTTTCTATTTCAGTCTCAGCCGCATAGAAAACAAACTTGACAACAGAAAATATTAGTGTAAGCCACAAACCAACGCGCATACACAGACCTGAGAAAAACCTCACTTACCAAGCTAGAGCACACTCTCATTTGCGAGTGAACGCAAAGTCTGCCAGCAAATCAACACTTTACATAGGAAGCAGACGACCTAAATCAAGTCCTGCTTTCGCCAGTGTTTCCCATTTTGCATGGAGACGCAACAATGCATCAAGAAGAACGCCCTGCTTCTGCTCTACCTGCGTGACGAAAGGGAAGAGGGTCCTCCTTACCTTAGGGTCATACTACAAACGAACGAACACGGCGCTACGTCATCTCTGATGGAGGTGTGCATGCGTGGTGCGGAATGGCAACATGCACAGCAGGAAACACGGCAAATTAGCACACGATGCACCAGCGCGTTACACAGCAACACGGCGACGTGGCGCACCTCACACAGGAGACTAACGTCGCTGCAAACTGTGCTGCGGTGACGATGTATAATAGAATGCTAGCACACTCCTCACGGACCTAGAAAAAAAACACCCAAACGAACACGATGGCTTAACCAGCCAGGTGCTGTAGGGTTCTTTCCACCAGATGTGCATTAAATGCAGCGCCGCAGGTGTGGTGAGGAAATAATTGCTATCATGCTTGCTTCACGTACTTAAGGAGAAATTTATGGAGACAGGAAAATTCAAACTTGAAAATAATTGAAGCAAAAAGTACAGAGACAGCAACAGTATCACAGGCACTCCAGTAGAACGTCAGATTCTCAAGATGCCACGACAGAAGATCATTCTTACAAACACAAGATTACAGAACTATTCATCAGCTTAAAATATTATTAACAAACTTTCATTTTAGCAACCAGCTGGCCCAAATACTTTGATTTCTCGTAACAGTGAAACGCACCAATAATGCAACAGTAGTATTTCTCAAAATAAATAGAGTAATTCTATCATGACCGCTAGCCGATACACTCGTGGGAAAAAAATTCCTCAGACTTAAACAAATCATAAGAAAAATGCCTCCTCACCTATAGCGTACAAGGCCTGGAAAAATGGTCACGAAATGTATCCGCATGTCGAAACAAAGTTCAATTCTAATCCATTGAATTAGGACAGAGAGAAAAACAAAACAAATGCGAGAGAAGTTTTGATGTAACACGCTGACCCCAACTAGACCCTCATTAGGGTCTCCGGGTTATCAGACCGTCGACCCCTAAATGGAACCCCAGGGCTGCACAAACCTTTGATCAGGGCACTATTATTATCGCAACAAAAAATAGAATCTGGAAAACAAAAGCTCATTGACCCTCGGATGTTCTTCTCGACCTCCTACAGCTCCTAGAATTATCCGCCCATCATGATGGTCAAAGACTCTAAAGCAAGAATAACAAACAAAACACGCGAGTAAGCACATCTATAAACATCAACTATGCATCTCTTTATTTGCATATTGAACGATGATATTTCAAAGGTTAAGTTCAGTTTTTATGCATCTCTTTATTTCTACATTGAACGATGATATTTCGAAGGTAAAGTTCAGTTTTTACGCATCTCTTTATTTGTATATTGAACGATGATATTTCAAAGGTAAAGTTCAGTTTTTACCATCACTTGCAGTAAGCCCTCGTATACATCAATGACTATTTTCAAGACGAGACCCTTAAGCTTCTAAAGTGCTCGAAGATTACCGTAGTATTCCAGCAGCGTCACAAAAAGCGTCGGTCGAAAGAAGTGAAGTTCCGAGGAGCCAAAAACCAATTTTAAAACGAGATCTTTTCCTCTCACTTCGGTTTTTACATCATTACGAGAAACAAATGCTTTGTTCTACACCAAGTCACGTCATTATAAGGCTTTGTTCTACCAAGTCACGTCATTATAAGGCTTTGTTCGTCATTATAAGGCTTTGTTCTACACCAAGTCACGTCATTATGAGAAACAAATGCTTTGTTCTACACCAAGTTGTGATATCAACACGAAGGACAACGGCCACTCAGGAGAAGCTAGAAGTAGAACCACGCACCAACGCCGCCTCCTCCTTCGCGTTGTCCTGACGTCTCCTGCCTACCAACCCTGCTTGCCAAGGGTAAATATTTCATTATAGCACGAACTGCGTCGAGAAAGTCAACAGGTAACCTGAGTGCTCGGGAATATCCGAGTGCTGGAATAATAAGGGTTGAAATGTGTACACGCTGTAGGGATCATAAGCAATAGTACTTCAAATGGCAATGGGATCCTACAAGTACAATGTATCTCTTCTGGAAGATTCGTTCGTTATGTATCTAGATAGCAGACATCTATTATGTCAATCTAATTAGGTAGTGATTGACGAACGGGTCATCACATTGCAAAGCATCAATGATGCACTGAATGTATTGGGTGTACCTGGAAACGCCTGACAAGCATTACGAGGAAGCTATATGCTACGTACAGACAATTTTACACAAATGCACGCATGGAAGCCGAATTTGCTTTTAATTGAGTCGCTCACATTAAAATAGAGAACATTATTGAACAAACGGAGTCGGGGTATCAAAAGACCTCGAGCTCCCTAGCGACCTCAGAGGTCGTCTCTCGCACCACGAGCTCGAGCAGGGCAATCAATTCCTCATTAAACTTCGTTATTGGCACCGACTGTAAATTTTAGGCCGCACGTAACTTATCCGGGTTAAATTTAGAAAATGGAGCTAATACACATAAATTACAGGATTGAAGAATCTTTCTATGTGGGAGTTTGATTGCAGTATATGCTAGAAGTCTTTTAAAGGTAATGGGGGGCACTATTGAGAGGTAGTTCATTGTGGAGTAAATTAGACAAATAAAGAAGCGAAAATACATGAGCGAGAGGTGGCTTGCGCACAACCGTCGACACTTCCACGAGAGAAAAGAGAACTAAGAAACAAAGACCTACGCTACAACTAGGAAGCTACTCAACAACAGCCACCTGCAACAACGTAACAGGTTCTGCTGTGTCGGGTAGGTGCGAAGGTGACGACCATTGAAAAGCAAAGATCCATCAGCCTCAGTTGAAGAAAACAGGTACTGTGATTACTCTCTCACCCCCTTCCCCCCCTTCCCCATACAGACACACAAACATCTGAGTGAAGCTTAGATTTCCTATACAAATACTTGCTCCCGAAAACTCTAAGTTACCCAAGATATCTTGACAAGCAAACCTTTCTAGAGCGCTTTTCTCAAGAGGGTTCATCTAATCAAAGCCCTGTGGAAAATAGGGTTGCCATGATATAAAGCAAGAGGCTTTATTTGCTACCTCGCTTTCGCGAAGTCGAGAGGTAGACTACGGATCAATGTCAAGGACTGAAACTAGGCGTCCATGAGAATTGCGGTGAAAAATAAAACTGTGCGAGTATTTTACGTGAGCATGAAAGAAAATGTTCAGCATGATCATTGCACAGGGTGATTTTTTATGACGGGACCAAAAATATCAATCATAGCTTCTGAAATAATTGAAAGATTTTGAAAAAATGAAAAGCAACCAATTTCTGAGACTCACAAGTTTGATTTTAATTACTTGTTGAAGACGATATTCTTCATGTGCTGAGGCTGTTCATCACGACACTAGCGAGTTCTTGTCCAATTCGCCGGATTTCTGCCTCGATGAATGCCTTGAGTAGGTGTTGCTACAACAACTTGCACAGCTACATTACTATGCAAGAATCCTCGAGTTGACAGTACTCATTACAGTTCAGGAACTGATGTTTAAAAACTACAAATTTTGAAACACACGAGTTCGGTGTCTCAGAAGCATCTTTCAAATCCCTCACGCCCAAAACCAGCCTTTCAAGACAGCCCACATACATGTACTAGGGACGGGACATAGTGCAGATCATCATCTAAAATGCAAACCACAGACCAACACCTCAACTGAATGAAGCTATTCACAGAGTGCAAAGATTATGTTCTAGTACAAGAGTGTCTCTTGATACTAAGGCAGCTCTGTGAACGCATTACACGTGCACACCAACAGACGTAGCGAGCAATGATGAAATTTCTCCCACAAGTTACTGACTTGGCTGGTCTGTCTACCTGACAACACATTGCTCCAGATGCACGGTAAGATTGAGAAAGCGCTCACAGTTACAACGCTCAATAAAACAGCAAAGAAGATTTTATAACTGTCCCCTAACTTTTCCACAGCACGAAGTTATTGGTTGACAGCAACAAGGCTCGATATAAAAGTAACCAAGATTTTACAACTGAGTTTAGTCTTTACCGTATCTGCCCAGAAGTGAGGGCTGTCTACGTGTCCACGCCGTGATCCACAGGTGTTCCATTCTTGGTAGTGAAAATATCACAAATACATGTGCAATGAAAAGGAAATGCAAACAGGGACAGCCGGCGGCACCACAAGCCCTAACAAAAGAATTCGTCACTCCAACAACAACACGGGACACACATTCAGGCAGTGTTCTTGGCGCACAGCAATCAAACGTTGTTATTCTCCGACACAGCACACTAATAAGTAAGCCTAGTTCAATGAACAAGCGGACAAGCTATGCACCACATTTATCCCGATAAATTGCACCACATTTATCCCGATAAATTGCACCATATTTATCCCGATAAATGGTTAAAAAGTTTTCGTTTGGCTCGGCGCCAGGCTTCCCAAACGATGGTTCCCTCACAGGCAGCTCGGTCACAGGTCCAGTCGGCACCAGCACGCACTGCTGACATGCACAGCTTCTGTACGTCACGCACAGCTTCTGTGCGTCACGCACAGCTTCTGTACGTCACGCACAGCTTCTGTACGTCACGCACAGCTTCTGTACGTCACGCACAGCTTCTGAACGTCACGCACAGCTTCTATACGTCACGCACAGCTTCTGCACGTCACGCACAGCTTCTGTATGTCACGCACAGCTTCTGCACGTCACGCACAGCTTCTATACGTCACGCACAGCTTTTATACGTCACGCACGAACCTGACCCACACATCTGCGACGGTGTACTGCACAACCGCCGGTGGATGTCACTCTTCACAGACCCGGTCTCTAGCTTCTATACGGAATTTTTTTTCTAGTCTTGCATCAATACAGAGGCACTGGCGTTAAAGAACTTACTGTGAAATTATTTGGCTGGCGAGTAAACTGTTCTTAGTTCTTACCAGCATTTCTTGAAGTTAAAGTACACATCAATTATTACGGATCACGGTACCGTCATGATCCGTCCAGAAATATCAAAATTTTCGTGTTCTTAAATATCAACCTATACTGTTTTCATTTAGAGCCTCCAGCGTTCTATGCACACACACACACACATTACTCGTCGTAATTTGATCACAAGCACTTATCACTGGAATTTCAAGCACGACTTGTGGAGCCCATGAGCTAAAACGCGTCATCACCAAACGCAGCTAGTCATTCGAAGGCTAATATCCTTGAAAATCATTCCTCGTACCATTCGCACGCGTCTAACGAGGATTTCAGTGGTTGATGCAACCCATGCTCGGTCTACCGCGAAGTGCTGGGGTCTATCGCGAAGTGCTGGGGTCTACCGCAAAGTGCTGGGGTCTACCACGAAGTGCTGGGGTCTACCGCGAAGTGCTGGGGTCTACCGCGGAGTGTCGGGGTCTACCGCGAAGTGCTGGGGTCTACCGCGAAGTGTCGAGGTCTACCGCGAAGTGTCGGGGTCTACCGCGAAGTGTCGGGGTCTACCGCGTAGAAATGTCGGGTACCATAAGACATCAACTACGTCTTGATGCATTCCCAAAGCCCTGAAAATTTCCTGAGAAGCATAGGACATCAAATTCTGAAATTCTCAATTGCATAGTCACAAGCAGTTTAGCCTCAGCTCGAGGTGAAGGAACATGTTTGTCAGCACGGAAAAATGAATGACTGACCCTGTAAAGACAGCTGTTAGGAATTCTCTTCGATTCAATCTACATGGATTGGTCTTAAATGCTTGTGGTTTCGTTGAAAACTAGGGTGACCGTGCACACAAGTGCATGAAATATGAACCATTATTTACGCAATATTTCATTACTTAAAAAAATAAGTTCATTCTTTCAGGGTTGGGTTCTTCAAAAATCACACAGACCTTGAAATATACAATGGAGATGATGCAACGTGTTAAAGTGTACAAAACCCCCGAATTACGCGAGTTCACTTATTTACCTCACGTTCGTTCAGAAGATATACGCCCTNAACGGCGTCTAGAGAAAATCTAGAAAATCTGCCTTCTGCCCCAACACGCCACCCACCTACCCTTGCTGTAGAGCAACACAACCTCGTCACGCATGACATCGAAGAAGACGCGCTGAGAAAAATGTGTTACAATAATTCACACGTTGCAGTCCAATCACCAAGTCTCTGCACTCGTGGCTCAAAACATCGATCAATAAAAATAAAATACCTACGTTGATGAGCAGTACGTATTGAGTTACATACATATAATGGCCATGGAATGACTCAATTGAATATTTTGAAACCTACACTAGGAAAAGAGGACTCTGTACAGCCTATTAGGAAGGCCAACGAAGCAGAGAAGAAGCACAAACAAATACGGTGGGCATACACGGGAAATCGATGACATATGCGGCTTTTCCACTAACGATAACAATGAGCGACAAAAAAGCAAGCAACCAAGTAATTTTACCAAGCCTTCATTTAAAATGTTTCAAGTGCGCCAGACGAGGACACGCACACAATAAAACTACAGTACTTTCAAGGACACTTTGTACATAAAACGAACAAAGCTAAAGGGCACCAATTTCAGGTGACAAAGAAGCACCAAACCCTTATAAAGTTAAGCTTGAATGTCGCAAATATACACACACACACACATACACACACACTGGTGACCAGACAAAGCCACGTACACAACAAAGGGTAGTGCCTGCTGAAGATACCACCGCTCTCTGCCGCGCGCTCAAATCACTTCAATTAACTAAATGAATTTTGCAAGCACAGGTTACCGGAATGGCGCTTTGGCTGCCGAGTTTCATTTCAAAACGGACCGGCAAAATATCGCATTCGAGAAATATAAAAGCGTGTGTCCGACATTATTAATTAGACGTCGCCGTTCGGAGGAAATGAATAAAGTTGGACGTATAATTACTTTTAACCACCCCATAACTTTTGAATGGTAGTTTACAATGCTCGGTACGTTTGCTAGAAAATCTGTGCTAAGGTAGGATATCTGTCCGTCTGTCCGTCCGACTTCATCACTAATTAGAAAGGAGAAAATTCTGTTATCAGTTCAACGCATCTACTCTATTTTTCTAATGCGTTTTCAGTAATTTACAGAAATAATGAGAGATAAATACTTTTAGCATCATGGAGATTGAAGTTCCTTTTGGTGAGCGGAGTTTTATTAAAAAAGTAAGACCGGTTTCGTTAAGCAAAAATTTTGCATCTGTCATGCTACTGTATTTCATTTGTGTCTCGAACGAGGCATCAATAATAAACCATTTATAAATATCAAGTGCTTGGAAACTCTATTTTTAGTATTTATGACACCATCCACTTCATATACACTGTTCCTCAAAATACCTTTTGCGTATACTTTGCTTTAACACCTTCTCAAATTGAGGAACAAGATAGAAGAATATTCCCGGGTTCGTTTCCCTAATCTGCACCCTCTCAAATTAAGGAACAAGATAGAAGAATATTCCCTAATATTCCGAATATTCCGTGTCCCTAATCTGCGAGACTGGGTCACAAAAAAGGAGCTGGTATCAGTGATACAGAAAATAACACTGATCCCATAAGATTCAGCGTAAATAAGAGGACATGGGATCATTAGTCCCGCCATTTTTGGCGGGGTGCTCGTACTAGCGATACATCACATCTGAGAGCACATCACATCTGAGAGCACATCACATCTGAGAGCACCAGCGCCAGGTGCCCGGAAATGACATAGGCCAAGCAACCGCAATCAACTACACAGATTTTCTTCGATGGGACTTTCACACCCTACAGTCCTCGAGTGAACACTAAGAAGTTTTAGTTTAATACAAGTAGGAAACAATTTTCTTATAGACATGTGTTGTTGAAGACATGAGTTGAATAACGAGTTGTCCCTGGTCTTCAACAACACATGAACAAAAAGTTTCTAGCTGAGCACATACCATGAATGGTAATTTTGCATGTCAAGATCAAACAGAGAAATAACCCAAAATACGCACGTATGTACCTATAAATACACATCATCATCCTTAATTAAACAACTAACGTTTCGTGGAAAACGTAAATTTATCAAATACTAAAGAACTTCAGAAAAAAACAATAATTTTTCAAGTTTCTAAAAAGAAATGAAGAATTTTTCTTGATAAAATTGAGACCATTAATTAATTATCTGTGTCCTGTCGAATAAGATGATATCGATCCAATTTCGCCTCGGGTAACTAGGATTGTCAAGTTCAACAACGTTGTGAAAAAAGCACTGACCGTGAAACAAGCTGACGAGGACAGACTAGGAGTAAAATTTGCCTCTCGGGGAAGGGGTCTCCACTCCAAAGAAAGTCCCCTCCAGGGAGGGAGTCCCCCTCCAGGGAAGGGGTTCCCTCTAAGGAAGGGGTCCCCTCTAAGGAAGGGGTCCCCCTCCAAGGAAGGGGTGCCCCTCTAAGGAAAGAGTCCCCCTCTAAGGAAGGAGTCCCCCTCCAAGGAAGGAGTCCCCCTCCAAGGAAGGAGTCCCCCTCCAAGGAAGGAGTCCCCCTCTGGGGAGAAGACTCTTCAAACCTCCGTACCCCCGAGAAAGAAACCCCAAAGATCCGGTGTAAATCTTCCTCAGCATTCCCCAGTGCAGTGAGGGGGGACGCAGAGTTCTCAAATTTCCTTCCGAGCTCGCGCGGGAAAAATCATTTGAACACACATTGATCTAAGAAAATGCAAATGAATATGCGAGCCTAAAATTTCGACTCCAGAAACAGTCCGGTGTTTTTATCCCTGTATGCCGGCCTAAAACTCAACATTTAACGTTGTTGCTGCTGAATCAAAGGCTGTTAACGCCGACTGCGGTTGTTTTCAAAAAAGAAATGCGGGAAATTCGGAAACTGACTTATCAAACGCAGAAATTTCAATACGGCGATGGTGTAAAACATAAAAACTTGAAATGAAGCAATTTCGCACAAAATTACTACTCGGTCTCTTCTCAATATTCTGGAATTTCATGCTCAGAAAACTAATACTGACGAACAATTCTAGTACAGCGGCAACAAACCTCCCATATCAACCATTCTTACATCGCTTAGTGTAAGATCAAAGTAACCTCTCCGTAGTGTGGAACAATCGACAGTTCTTATTCATCGTAAACTACCTCAAATAAAGATTGATTAGTGGTGACAAATCCACAATTTCTTGCTCGCTTGCACGCTTCGATGCGAGTTTCCTACAGAAGCGAGACCTCGTCAGCAAAAATCTCAACAGTCACCAACATCACAATCGCACAAGACGTGATCGCTTCAAACGATTAACATTGATTTTGGCCGCTGTCACCCGTGCACAACGACCACAAAACCCTCTGTTTATAACTGCACGATCTCGGACGGTGTGCCTAGAAGCCACATCAGGTTGTCATTGATGTTCTGTAATTCCCAGCCCCCAATGCTGTCGAATTAAACTTTCCTGGTGCTTCTCTCCACGTGTATATTGAAGCGCCAAGAAACCTTTTTCTTCAAACATCTCAGCTCATACGTCATCAGGCTATGTGTAAGAGTAACACGTCATGTTGGAACTTGAAATGTGTTTATAGTTGTATCAAGTACTCGTAATCTATTTATACGTATAACATCTAAAATGTAGGCATAATTAGAATTATGACGTTTATACAGTTAAATACAGTTGTCTTTTTATGTACATAAGTTCTGAGACGTAAGGGTAATTCGAATTATGACATTTATACAGTTGAATAAACGTGTCTTTTTATATGCATAAGATTTGAGAAGTAAGAGTAATTCGAATTATAACGTTTATAGAGTTAAATAAGGGTTTTTATATACGTAACATCTCAAAAGTAAGTATGATTTCGAATTTGAACTTTTTATAGATGCTACTTTGCATGTGATTAGCTAGATTATGAAGTGTACCGGGTATAAATGTGTAGTAAATTTTAAACCTTTCACTAAGCGTACAATTTTTAAACATTTATAGACATGCGAAATGAGCAGATAACACAATAGCTTAAAAACTACAGAAAAACCGAACTCGAAAAGAAAAGAAAACACACAAGTCGCAATCTAAGCACATACTCAAAATCAAATTTCAAATTGAATAATAAATTGACTTGCCTTCATCATTCATGCTCATTAAGAGTGAGAAAAACAAAACCGGATGATCACATTGCAGTGCATAACCCGCGAAGGCAGCAAGGACAACAACAAATACATAAACGTGCTCAACACACAACACATTCTCCGCGGTAACATTGGTAACTCGAGTTACGCGATGGAGACTAGACCGTACGAGTAGGCTCAGCCAGACAAGCTTGAGTCGATGTTTTAAGATTTAATTATTAATTATTAATTAATTAATTAATTAATTATTAATTAATCAATTAATCATTTATTAATTAATTAATTAATTATTAGTTATTAAGTAAAGGCTGTGCGGTGCAAGTAAGGCTTCGGGAACGCAGCTACGCTTCGCTCGCACAATAGCTTGTGCAGGCCTCAGTAAAACGCGTTTTCATCTGAGATAACTCGATCGGTATAGTAATGTTTATTGCGCTAACTACCAAATGCATACGCAATCACAAATTTTAGAAATAGAACACGGCGGTAGCGCAGTGCACATCACAATCCGAATCCGGAGTTCTTCAACACGGGATCACACAGTGGAGTATGCTTGAAAGAATGAGTGGGATTTAAATTTCCCGGTTTCTCTAATAACTCACAAGTAAGCAATCGCTGTCAAAAACTCCAGATGAACTTCGTCGAGAAGTATATTTTAACGCTGTATTTTTAATACGCTAATAAGCTCGAACAACAATCCTTCAGTGAAGCATAACTTCAAAGCAGCAATTTACTGCAGAAATTTCGTTCGTTATTGAATTTTTGATCACCAAACACATGTACAAACATGGCAATGATCCAAAGTAACTTGTGGTCCTAATCGAGCTGGTTTCCTGCGAGCCCGATTTGTGCTCACTTGTCTTCAATTTCAGTCACACTTCAATGAATTTCAGACCCTTGTACCTCACAACCCCGGAGCGTTGCCCTGAACATCGCAAGTGAACATCGCAAGTGAACATCGCAAGTCGCAAGATCGTCGCACACTCCCTGTTCCTATTCTGAGAGGATACAGATTTGACCGTCGAAGGTAAACACAGAGAGCGAGAGACAGCCGCCCGATTGCTGTTCCACAAACGTTTGCTACAGCTCGAGTTCTGTCTCGTTACACGAATCTGAGGTACGTCACATACATATCAGCAGGTGCCAACGAGTGAGTTGCATTTGACACGGAGATCGTTTTTTCGCTTTTTTATTTAACTCCCCGATTGAACAAACCAAATCCCATTGAAAAAGGTTACGAAACACCTATGATTCAACGCGCAATCGACCACCTTCGCTGCAGAATTATAACCAAACACAACACACACGTACAACAACACGCAGAGATTACTTCGCATTAGAGGGGAACTTAAGCAAGCCGTAGTAAGTAGCAGCATTGTTGGTAAATGTGGTCGATGCGAAACACACACGCAGAGGTGGGCAGCGGTACTTTGAAATGTAGCGGCCGCTACATTTCAAAGTAGCGCTGCCCAGCTCTGCCCGTAGGAATACCATAGCCTCACACGTCTGGCGCGCCAGAGAGTCGCACAAGCGCCGTTCGCGGCCGCCGCGAAAGCCACGGCCTGCACCCAGCGACGCTGTATCTGTGATACGCCGCTGCTAGTCTCATCGAACCATGCTCGACCTATTTGTGAACCAGCGCCTGCACCGACCTACGAGAGACGATGCCTTGACCAGCGCATAAAGATATTTTATTTAACTGTGCAAATTTACTTAGCAATAATGTTCATTTTACTTGGCACTGTGACTTTGGCTTGCCTAGCGTTATTCCCACACATGGCTTAAAACTGTATCCCAAGTGGGTGGTCTCCAAGCATAAAGTTAAAGAAATTTTGAATTTTGAAATACAGGTTTGAGGGCGAGATCCGATTTTAAGAGAATTTATTGCAATATCTTAAAACTGAAGGTTCTGAAATATACCAAGTTAATGTGATTCAAAAAAGAAGTCTTAATCTTGTTTACTTACGGTTCACGAGAACCAAAGATAAAAATAGCACTATGATTGAGAAACGGATAATAACTTCATCTACATCATATCAAGCTTACTTCATTTTGCGACATGTATGAAATTCAGTAAAAATGGCAACAGAAAATGAATGAACTGCATTCAAAACTTGCAAACGATTCTCAGTAAGAACGAAGCGTCTCCAAATTCCAACGCTCTGTGTTGAAGATGTGCATCACAAACTCAATGAAGCACATTTCCGCCCTCGATCACTGAAAGCAAAGCGTGGACAAACTTACACTACCTACGATTTTTCTCCAGCCCTGCAGCTTCCAAAATCCAAAGCCGCCACAACATCACTAGCAGCACAAGGCCCCTGGCATCAGCCACCTGACTGTCGACCTTTCCGAGTTGGCACACATGTGTTTGATTAATACATCTAAAGTAAGATACTCTGTTTTAAATGACAAAAATACATCTAAGGTGAGATACTCTGTATTAGATGACAAAAATATGTGATTTTTACATAGAAATATAGCATTATTGAGTGTATTATTTTTATGTTATTTTACACGTATAGCAATGGGACACTGGTGTGTGAGCTGACATTTTAGTCTACACTCACACGTCTCAATGGGTCCTAAAAAAAATCATGGGACATGAGCGTCCAAGGAGACTCGAACGAACTAACCTCTTCCCCGGGAAAAAATGAGTAAACTCGTTTTTACTTAATTCGATACTTCGAACTCGGTACGAGTAAGCTCGTCGAATGTTCGATTTAAAACAAAAACGAAAACCTTGAAACGAGTAAACCTTTCTCAGTAGAAACCGGCTATTCAAGAGTGTACTCATTAATCTAGATAAAATAAAGTTGTCTCAAAATGGTGCGTTTCCAGCAGAAAATCTGCCAAGTGACGGGTTAAAAACAAATCTAAGTGAGCACAAAGAGATCGTAATTCGCTCTCAGTCACATTATGTGTACACGTGTTATAACGTTACTTGCCTTAACGAATCTTAAATGCTACGTTACAAGATGGAAGGGACCGCCCAGCAACCTTAGAGCTTAGACATGTCAGTGTACACCTGACTCGAACCACCAACACAACCACTTGCTCGTCTCAAGTTCGGCAACCGTTATTAATTAAGGAAAGGCTGTGATACTGTAAGCACCTCTAGTTTGATATATGTAAAGAATAATACATCAGAACTAACCCATGAACAAAATTCAAAGCACTT
This sequence comes from Orchestia grillus, assembly GCA_014899125.1. Taxonomy (NCBI): domain Eukaryota; kingdom Metazoa; phylum Arthropoda; class Malacostraca; order Amphipoda; family Talitridae; genus Orchestia; species Orchestia grillus. Next base: position 22,947 of record VOMN01001952.1, read on the forward strand.
GCTTATACATGCATGATAAACTTGAGATAGAAACCTCAGTAACGAAAGTAGTAAGCGAACAATGGTAGCAGAATCTTCATCACTTCGTGATCAGGTAATCAACAACAACTGCATGAAACTATTGCGCAGTTGTCATGTGCGCTCATTTATTACAAAAGTAGTTAAGCAACAATGATATCTCTGCAATACCAATCTCAGTAAGCAAGCGCACTAAATTCCCACCCAACTTTAACTTTTGCAGGCACGTTTCTACATACAACGTTTTACCTAGCCGCCGGTAGCAGCAGTTAATTACTCCAGCAAATCTACACCTCGACACCGGCATGCCTGTATTCTATCGTACCTCAGTCACGTGTAAAAATAAGCAAGGCCGTTATATGCAACTGTAACGACGGTCTATAGCAGGCCAGAAGTGCAAGCATTTACCAAGAGGCTGGCCAGTGTTGCAAAACCCCCACGTCAAAAGTAGGTAGTAGCCAGCAACTACCTTCTGGGGTAGGAAGGTAGGCTACGAAAAGTTGCAACAACCACACACGTATGCGATCCCAAAATAGACCGAGCAACAAAAAACTCACCTCGAAGCAAGGTAGTAGTTGGAGGAGCTCAGATGTTCTTTCAGAAATATCCAATTGAGAGGAAAACAACAAACTAACGCAGATATCAGCAAAGTTCAAAGAACAATTGTTCGTGCACACCCTCACTCGACCACTGTCTCAGCGGCACTGGTTGTGAGACTCTTGACAGACTCAATTGCGACTGGACGACGAGCCTTGCAATTCGCGCCACGCCAGTGCCAGAAGTAGAAATCTAAAATCTTCCACTAAAAAACGAATTCCACAGAATGATTTCAACGATTATTGTCACTCCTTATTTGTAAAATCAATCCTTTCTATAGGATGTGCTTAATGCAACAAGAAATAAATTGGTGCTGAACATTTAAGAGCGAAATTTGTCGCCATAACTTCATTGTAATAACTTAGAGGATTTTAACAAAGTAGTAAACGTCTATCGAATAGTATCAATTGTGTCAGGGAACTCTTGAATATGTGATAAAGCTTTTAGATAAATTTATAAGAGATAAGCGTCTANAGTTCGTCTCGATTCATTCACATCCACCTTCTCCTGAATTCTTAACTTGCAGCTTTTCCCACCAGATACTTCAATGTACTGAAAGTCAATCACGAATGTGAATGATTTTGTAGGAGATTGCAGGCACCCAATAGTGAAAAAAATCATAATTGACGTATTGCGCTTGAAAATTTGTAAAGCCGGCTAGCTTGGCACCAGTCACCCTCTTCCCTCTTCCCTCTTCACCATCGTCACCACGACGGGTACGCCTTTCTAACCCCTTATTCAGAGCCTAAATGATGAATAACGTCACAGATATTAGATAAATATCATTATTTAGCCAATAACTATATGGAAATATTCAGAGAGAGTTCTAATGTAGTTGTTTTAAGTGATAGATTCGTAAATACCACAAGGGAAGAGCTGCGACAAGCAGTAAGCGGGGACTGCTCGGTCCCCCTCAGAACCCCTCTCTAAATGCCTCCCACTCATCGACCTTGGCTAGGGTGAACCAGTACGTTGCCGCAGCTGGAAGAGGCTGCCGTTGCTGCTGCCGCCGCTGCGGCTGCCGCTATCGCATGCTTCTCTGCATCAGCGTTGGAAAATTTGTGCTTCCTTTTCTAGAGGGTCAAGTAACTATGATCAATTGCTACTAATATACATCATGTGCAACATTTTCGTTCCATATGTGATGTGCTGAAGAGAGTTGAAGTCTCCCCATAGAAGTTGTAGGTTTAGTAAATAGAAGGAACTGGAACTCATCCCCATCCTATGAAAAAATTTAGCGTTCAAGAGTGTGTGACATTGGGCAGAGATGAGTCCTTAAAGTCACAAATCCAGCGTCAGAGACAAGTCGATTTCGACTTAAAGGTGCGCTGTAAGAGGCTAGGTTTTACGCACGCACAGCGCGTTACATTTCATGCTTTGTTGTATAGCGTATCTCGACTGAGATTTGTGCATGGGTGGATGAATGAATAGATGGATGGATGGATGGATGTGTGTATGTACGTGTGCATTAATGGATGTATAGATCGTAGTGGACCACCACGCCACCACACTCACCTTGGGATGACATTGCCGACACCGCTTATATTTGACATGGACGTGGCGCGACCATATTACTGCACCAGACCGTTATGACGGCTAGCTTCAGGCTGGAGAGAAACTGCTGCTCTGTGGTGAGGAGACACACCACACCAGTCGTTCTCTTGTCTATGTATGAACCGCAAGTGTTGATACATATGTAGCTACTGTCACTGCATCTCACCATCAAAGAGGGACTTAGAAAGGCGTACTAGACTTGGTACGAAAGACAACGAAGTGGGAGACACTCGAACTTTCATTCTCTCTCTGCTTGACATTTGAGTGTGAAACTTGAGCGTGCATCCCGATCGAGGGTGAGATCAAGCAGTGTCTCCAAATTTGATGAACTCTTAGCGTCATCTAATGAATTGCACCGTTTCATTCAGGCATGAATTTCAAAAAAACAAGCACCCTTTTTAAAATATGTATACGTATAACCTCGGTTAAATGTGTAAAACGGCAATATGTAGGCATAAATTGAGACAATGTAAAATTGGGAACCAACCATCTATCATGCTTACGAAAAGCACTTCTCGCTCAAACTTGCTGATTGTTGTGGCCGTTGACGATGGTCCAACACAACGCTTCCTCGTAATAGGGCCGCATCGACGGAAACGGGTACTTCCCGAGAGGCTGTAGTCCTGACGTGATAACCATAACTCGCCTAATTACCAGAGATAATACTTGTCTGTTCCTCAGGCTGGATGCAAGGGAGGGAGGGAGGAAGGAAAAGGCCCAACAGAAATGGGTAGGTCAATCACGACGGACGTTTAAAATTGAGGAACCACTCGAATATTCTGACTGATTCTCTAATAAAGCGTTGAGAATTTATTTACGCTTATGCATCGTCGGCTTTACACTCATCGCAATGGCTTTGGAAATAGAAAACATCCCACAGCCCATCCGAATACCAATTTACGCACTAAATTCTGACGCGTTCTTCTTTGGCTGATGGTGAATCTTTTCTCGCGGAATTTCAAAACGTTGCGATGAACTGCGTCGTCGGCATGGAATTCCCAACAGCAACTTTAGGTTATGTAGAGTGATTTACAAAAATGTGAACAGTCCGAACCTCACCTACTTCGATCACTGAGTGTGAACAGTTCGTAGAGAATTGCTTTCAATTTCTTTAATGCCTGTTGCGTAATATAACTACCTTTGATCCTGAACGACGATCTGAGTCTGTTGTCTTCGTGCTGAAAAACAAAAACCTGGAGCAAAATATTCCTTTTTCAAAGTCGTACTTCAATGTCGTCAAAGACAAGAGTAAATGTCTTAAGATGCAGGATTTTTGATACCTGAGAAATTTTTGCAAAACGTATGTGCGAGGTTTTGAGCTTGAGAGCTAAGAGGGGACAAGAAGTTATGGAAGAATATGTAAACCGGTTGGTTGCACCTCCAGACGCCGCAATTTACAGCGTCATTTACAGCTGCAATTTCATTTTTGTTTCGGGAACATTCACAGGTACAATTTCGTATAGTTTTCTAAGTCATCTAAAACTGCAGCTTCATGTAGTTTTCTGGGACATTCACAACTGCAATTTCATTTAGTTTTCAGATACATTCACAGCTCCAATTTCATTTAGTTTTCAGATACATTCACAGCTGCAATTCCGAATAATTTTCTAGGTAATCTAAAACTGAAATTTCGTGTAGTTTCCCGGGCCATTCACAGCTGCAACGACAGTCGTGCTTATCATTCCCCAACATGTCAGCGCGTCCATGCATGTCTCGCTGTGAAGGTTATGTTAGCCGATCATTTCACCGAGCTAATATCACTCACTTTATGCGAGGGATTTGACTCTACAGGAACAATGATTCCTCGCTGCTATCGTGAACCGATCAAGAGCTCCTAACGAATATGCATTGTTCTTTAGATGACAGCAATACGAGACGGTTAGGGCACTGGGATTAAATTCCTTGCTCTTCAAACACATGCCACTAAATCAAATTTTGCTCAGATCATCATCACTTCCATTGAACTTCGTCGTCACCATAACATAGTCTCCCATCGCGAGTTGAAGTTCATGTTCATCTCGCCCATAAGTTGAAGTTCATGTTCATCTCGCCCACTGAAATAGCCTTCGTAGTTTCGTCGAATTTCATTAGAAAAATCGCCTTCCCGATTTCTTTTAATCGTAATGTGTCCATAATTTCATGGCGAATATAAAAAATAACCTACATTATCTGTTACACTTCTGGAAAAACGATCGCGTGCTGATCATCAGAGTTAGGCTACCGGGAAGTACGCTTTCTAGTCGTTTCATTTGTGAGGCATAGAGTTTGTCAATTGGTAGTTTATTTTTACTCTTAATTTATGCAAAAATATATCTTTGTTTTGAGAATATTTAAAGTAAAATCTAGCAATATTTATCGACTGATTACTTACACATATATCAGTTACATCTATTTTGATATATATGTTTTACAAAATCTATTAGCTGAGACGAGTACTTAGTATGCTCTTACCAGTTATGAAACTCTTCAGTTCCAGGAATACGGAAGGATAATTTCAATCCCGCGGGTCAACCATTTTCATAACTATATCTACACTTATATTTGTATTCTTCATACATTGTTTAGTTCCTGAGTTCGAAGCCTCCCAGGATTTGCCAAATTGATGAGCTGGTCTCTGAAGTTCCACGCACCGCCCTCGACACCACCTGACGTGCTCATCACAGGTGTTACATCACTTGTGCTAACGTTGTCTTAGACATCCGCATTCTTTCTCGTCGTTATGTCTCATGTATTAACGCATAAAATAGGCCTTATAAAATGGTCAGTTTTTTTAATTTTGAGTACCATACGTCCGACTAAAATAAGAATTCAATTTATAGTGCGGAGTGGTCGTGATTAATTTATATTCTAATGTTCTTCAAAATACCTTCAGAAGTCCATGTGTCCTCCAGCCCGTCCTTCGATTACAGCCCTACCAGTGACAAGAAGGCCTATTAAAGCATCCCTACTGCTATGGTTATTTCAATACTCGTGAACCTTAGGTGATATGCTATAAGAATGTTCGCAAATTTATGGAAGAAACAAATAAAAGCTACGAAAGTGTCGCGTAGCCAGGCATCTTTCAAAACTTCTTCAAAACAGTGTATCCTTTCCACGAAGGATAAAAACAACCGACGTTCAGTAAACTTAGTGCTAACAGGACTTAGAGCTCTAACCGATGAAAAACTAAGTGCCAGGGGAATTTAAAAGCAAGAGACGGCCTCGTAAAAGCAAACTTTGCTGCCTGCGACGAAAGAGTGGTAGTTCTGTAGGCCACAAACGTTCTTGCTAGCGGTGAATAAAATCTGTCTTGTCCTAAGTCAATTGATGTCGGAAGAAATTGATCAATAGATGTCGGAAGAAATTGAGAGAAATATTGAGAGCGATGCTCGATGAGTTAATGAAAGTTTATTTTAGCCGTCATGCTATGCCAAGGCAGGTTTTTTTTAATTTCAACGATCGAGCCATGTATTGACCGACACAATTTACTGACGCTCTCGGAACACGAACAGAAACTCACAAACTGCATTACCTTTGCAGCATGAAATAAAATTGAACGATTGCGAAAATTTATGCGTACACTTCTGTGACACACTTATGTTATTGCTGACTGATTTCCGCTATTTAAAATGAGACAGGAGTAAGTCCGTGTTCTTTTTTTGTAATATCAGTTGAGCGTTTCTCAGAGAAGATATGCATTCGAGAAGAGAAAGAAATAGTTTTTATGGAACTGCCTTTTGCTATCAAAAGCATGGACAGTTAACCGGAAGCATTACTTTCTGGCTTCGACATTTTCATCAGGAAGTGATCGAGGAAACAGACAATAGCAATGAACGAAGGTCTGCTTCCTCAGAAACGACAAGCGAGAAAATGTACCTCATAGGAAGGTAAAAATCTGCCGTCTTCATTAATTCCCCTAGACCCCCTCAGGGGGCATAGGATAGGCCATAGGCAATAGAG
>VOMN01001954.1:0-27094 GCA_014899125.1 Orchestia grillus
ATTTTTTAGTATGAAATCAAAGTAAAAATCAAGAGCCTAGTCAAATTTTTACACCACGAATGCGATATTGAGTGTGCAGTGCTATATCACAACCATTTGAAGGGATGAGATACAATCTTGCTAAGCCCTGAATAAAAACCACTGGAATATTTGTTCATTTTTAAAAACATGGCTTGAGTTTCAATATAGATGCTTCGGCGATAAAGTTAGACTGGAAATGCTCACAAAAATATTAATATTACTAACTTCAGCTGCACAAAGTATTGCCTATCGAACGTGCGTTCGTAATCATTATACACAATGGAGATCAGGCTGTAATTTTAGACAGGTACAGTAAATAATGGCCCTCCCTCATGGCGAACCATATCAACAAATCGCATAGTTCTCTGATCAATAACTTAAAGGAGCCACAAGGTCTCTGTAACTATTCACATTCGTAGTATAACGTAATATTGATAGAATACTGAAATTCTCAACATCACGGACGCGTCTTAGTGCTCAACAGTTGGGGCATTTTTTATTTTCAGTAAAATTAAAGGTTATTTGAATTATATTTTCCAGCATTGTGATCATGAGGTGAAAAAAATACTTATTAATCAAATACAAACGCTGGAAGCACACACACATGGTTTCACTCAAAATAGAGTACACCAAAATCAAGACAAAAATAAGGGAACAAAATCTACAACATATTTGAGCTCATCCTGCAAGCAAGCTGACTTTGATTACTACGCCGCAGCTTCAACAAAGAGTGCGCCTCAGAAGTAAGAGAAAATATTCACAACGTACATCACCTGATCTCACACGATGTCAACAATAACAATAAACAAAACATCGTAGTACTGGAAATATCGAATGGAAACTAGAAGCGACTATTCTCCCTAAGAAAAAAGGTCAACAAACCTTTGTTTGCTCAAAGGCTTCTTTCGAAGTTGGAGAGTAAATCCCGTAGACTTCACCACAAAAAATTCATCTGGTCTGCCTTCTCAGAAGTTGTGTTAAAGCGCCACGCGAGACTATTCGAAGTAATATTTCACGTTAGAAACTTTTGAAGCTTGAAAAACCTGGGTACATATACTAAACTGCTTTATAACTGCGTAAAATGAAATACGACTACGCGTATCAATCGGAGCCCTGTAGGAAAGAAGGAAAGACAGGAATTTCACGTGACTTCGACGAATAACAGAAGCTTGGGAACCATGAGTAATTGGGTGGGTAGGTCCATATAACTTCCAGGGCTAAGGCTGCGGGCAGCTGGTCGTAGAAAGATCGGAAACACCATTCTTTCGACCCGCGTGCATCAGCACTTGGGACACAAGCCATAAACTACAGGGAACACCCAAACGATGCCGTGCCTGCGAGTACCATTTTCCAATACACATTCGAGAAATAGCGAATATTACAAAGGAATTACACTAAATCGATGACTAGTTCCGGGTACCAACATGAACAGGAGTCGCAGGTAATGCTGACAAAATGATGCGAAGTTTTACCAAAGACCAGGTTCGCAGTTCGGGAACGCATCGCTTCTGTCCAACGGAAGCTTTGTACTGTTTCAGCATAATGTGGATAACTCATAGCCTGTACAGTTCCATTTGGCTAGAATTTGCAGCAAGAATTAAACTGTAACGATTGCAGCCAAGCAGCAATGATTTCATCATCATTTTCTCAACAGATCCACAGCTATCTAAATATCTTTTTATCCACAGTAAAATAGTCGAAGAGTGTTCTGGAGAATAAGACCACAGAGAAACATGAGGAAAAGAAGAGCATAAATCGTTCAAAACCAACAGAAATGGCGTAGAGCCCCTGAATTAAGAGAAGTAACTGGACAGGACATCTGTGCTAACATGAACACACGCTGTGCTCGGCAATCAACATAATTTAAGCTCCCGAGTTCTAGGCCGGAAAAAAATACTGCCAGAATAACCGAAGCGGGAGAGAACTGATACCGTTACTTAGTAAAAACTGATTTTAGTCTGAGGTGTCCCTAGCAGGACTCGAACCTAAATTTTTGGTACGAGAAACTAACAACCAAGTCGAAAATCTACCGTGAGTAATTTTTAGGATTTCTTTCAAGAATAACGAATAATTTGCACAACAAAAATCGTTGAGATTCCTTCTTTTAAAACAATCGGTAAAATTACTTCACAAGTTCACAAGTCGCAGAAACCATTGCAGGATTTTCAAACTGTACACAAATTATCGAAGGGATAAATAGATACCGACGAAAATAGACGCGATAAAAATAAAGTTGTATTTTGCATACCATTGTCTTTTGAATCACAAATGAATGGAGCAACAATTAAATAATTTCAATTTCACGTAATGAAAATTAAATTGAATTCAGTAGTAGAACATCAGACACTAAATAAAATACCATGAGTACAATTCAAAGAGAGCTTCGAAGCCAAATTTTGCTAATGCGAGATTAGCAATTAAATCTACTAAATGCTTGAGGAGTACATTGAGGAAATTTTTAAACTGTAAATCATGAGAAATCTACACCCCTAAAAATGAAAAAATATACATCTCATAATTCGGTAGGTACATTACCACAATCATCAATAATATTTCTGAGCAAAGATACAGCAAAAAATAATATTACCTCTAACATTAATCCTAAAAAAATCCACATGTCGAAATTGTCTCTTTTAATAATACAAAAATCAATGTAATAGCCCTATCACCATATAACATTACACTCGAAAGCCTTATCTAAAATGCAGGTTCAGAATCTTAACTCAAGAGTCACAATCTAAGGAGAATATATCTATTTTAGTATGCCAGGAGAGAATATCTTCACTTTAATATCACATAGAAATGCAACTTAATAATGATAGTGAGTATGGTCAAGTCATGTTTTCTTCTAATGTATTTCCTAAATGATACAGTCCTGTTAATTGCTTTGGGCATAGGCATATGATTCATCTCAAGCAAAATTTTTTCAAAGGTACAGAAAAATTTCAGTGAGACCATGACAAATTGCAAAAAAAGGCCAAGACAGCCTCTTTTTTCTTTTAATGACACATCACAAAGTTGAACAATTTTTATGATTAAAACAATTATTCACATTTGTGATGATTTGTCTAAAAATCAAACCTAAAGCACATCTATTAACTTGCTTTTCATTAGAAAAACATATAAAACTTTAGGGGCATTTTACAGTTGAACAGTAGTTAATATGTTGTTCACAATATAAAATTTTACTAGAGCACAAAATTTTGAGTGTCCATACCCTTGAGAAAAACTTCAAAATTAGCATTCCTCCAATTATTTATATCATATATTAAATACATGTTAATATTTTGTTATATTTCTTCCTAGGCTTTGGACCTTTATTTTGATCACTGATCATCATGAAATAACACTATCCAAAATTTAAAAAACATGTATGGTAGGAACACCTAATTAAAATTATGCATTACCACATTTCAAAATCAATTTCATTTTCACATTCCAGAAGACATTTTAAGTATTTGAATTATTGCATAACAATCCTACTCCCTCACTTGTGCAGTATGTAGTAGATATGATGGAAAATACAGTGATTGACTATTTTAGCTAGTAAAGTATCTGGAAACCTTTACTAAAATAATGCACATCGTTCTATGAAGTAAACACATAATAAGTTGTGTAATGAATGTATTACTGCACCACTTAAAGCTTATAAATTAGGGTAAATAAATTTCAAAAGCTAGATTTTTGCCAGCCTTGTCCCCCTACCCTCCCCACCATTGGTGCCTCACTAAGTGAGCTACAAAAATTTTTCAAATCATCAAAAGAACTCCTTGACTAGAATTTTTTTCAACCCTTGCACCATATTTTTGAGACAACATAACAATGCTTCAAGTATTCAGATTGTATAATTTTGTGATAGGCAAAATTACTCTCTTCAGGATAATTTGTGAAGACTATATTAAAAAACATTCATGTTATACTTAAATATCGAAAATCCTTATTAGCAACACTCAAGACTCTGCATCAACAAAATTATTTAAATGAACAAAATTTCCGCCTTAAAGGTGCTGTACAAGTTAATTTTACAAATTTTCTTCTTCTATTTGTCAACCCCTAACCAGTTAGCCACAATGTGCTAGCTGGGCTCTAATAAAAATTTAAAAACCTTGAATAAAAGTTTTCGAGTTTGGTTCCACAACTATTTCATTAATTTAATCAATAATTACTTCTAACTTCTTACGGTACTACAGCCATTGTAAGATATTCTTCAATAATTTACCAATAATATTAATGGAAAAGGTAAATAGGTTAGTTAAATTTTACCTTGGAGGCGGTTGGTGCGCGACCTGTGGACCGGAATGGGGCCCCGCAGGAGGCTGTCGAGAGCCCGCGTAGATGACAGGGGCATGGGGGCCCCCTAGTCCCACTAGTTTAACTTGATCCATGGCAGAGCCAGCTATGTAGTAGGTGGAAAACAGTTATGCAGCACTCTCTTGTGCCACATTTGGGCGTTTTCGAAGCCCTTCAATGTGGTAACACAAAGTAAAACACTTCACAATCGAAAAAATCTTGCTGCGGCCCACACTGACATACACTTCACTGACCTAAACTCAAAAAAAAATTGCACTCATAAATTGCACGCACTAATGAATATCCACCTTATGCTAATCGTTTTCAGTGTACAAGAACAATTTCGGAGAAGAAAATCTATTGTACAGATATTTTGCTCAAGCACCACGGCTCGAGCGACTGCTATCAGTAGAACTGCTATACGTATAGTGACTGGTCGAGTCCAAGGGTAGGGGAAGGAACTTCGCTCCACACGTTGCCACATCTCTTCACATGATCACGTGCATGGCACTCATTTTATACAAAAACAACCATATTTCCAGCATATTACCGATATAAGGTTAGTAAGAATAGAAATAATTGTGAATAAATGTTTCATTCAATTTTAAATTCAACTTTCTATTCATGTGACATTGACAACAAGCACCTCAGCAATTTCGCTGACTGGCACTCAGCAATAATTCAAAAACTACGTCAGAGGCACCTTAATACATTTAGAAGGAATAGGAAACATTTAGAATGAATAATAATGAATAAACTTAGGATTCTCATTGTCAAAATCAATAGGAGGATAAATGTCTGTATGAAACAACGGATAATATCAACTCTTTATTCTAGAAGTCGAATAATGTGCTGTAGTTAAACAGTGAGCCTTCAATTTCAGTAACAAATATCGAATGTTCTGTTCTTAACATCCTGCAAACCAAATCACGTAGGCCCCCAATGCGATTCCCAGAATTTCTGCATGAATGGTTTAACTCGTAAATAATTCGTAAAGTTTCAGTAAGTCAGACGTCAACGTAACTTTCAATGCGTTCCCTACTTGCACTTAGACTTAACAAATGTTATTTAAAACTTTTTAAAACTACTTCGCTTACTATGCATACAGGTTTCAAGCAAATACTTAATAGATATATTTGAAATTGGTTGGTATAGTACGGAAAAATTTACAAAATGCAGGATTTTATTTCAAAAGTTAATGGCAAGTGGTATAGACTTATAACACAGGGTACATAGAGCAAGAAATGCCTGACATTCCGCAAACTTTGCTTAATAAATAGATGAAATGATACTGCGCTAGTTATGATTATTCGACCAGATACTTTGGGAATGCTTCTTGAAATGTGAAATTCCCAAGTAACATTTTTGAGGATAATTGTAGAATTTCTTAAGGGATTAATTTATTTACCCGAGCTTCCGAGACGAACGAAAATTTTAAAATTTAATTGTGTAGATTTAGTTGGTTAAGGGATAATTTTGCTTCTACATTGTGTCCCAGAAGTAACTGGCCCTTGCGTTGATGAGTAAATAGGATACCAAATTGTACGGAGCAGGAGTAACTGACCCTTTTAATTTGGATACCACATTTTAACAGGACGCCTTACAATTTGGTATCCTATTTACTCATCAACGCAAAGGTCAGTTACTTCTGGGAAATGTCGTGTATTATCTTAAAAAGTTATATTAGCATGCTAGATACGCGTCACCCCCTTATTCGTCATAGTTTTCAAAATCTCGCTCCCTTGATAACGAGTCGGGTACAAAAATTCGAAAGCTCGGGTGAATAAAATCCGTTTAAGCAGTTCTGCATTTATAATTGTTCAAAATATTTGTAAGAGTTTTCAAAATCTCCTTCCCTTGATAACGAGTCATGTACAAAAATTCGAATGCTCAGGTAAATAAATAAGTCATGTACAAAAATTCGAAAGCTCGGGTTTATAAATAAGTCATGTACAAAAATTCGAAAGTTCGGGTAAATAAATAAATCCGTACAAGCTGTTCGACATTTATAATTATTCAAAATATTTGTGAACACATACCACTTGCTGCCTGACTTTATCCGAAGCCCAAAATTTGGTCAGCACCCGACAACTTCTGTTAATGAAAGTCGACATGGCACAACTTATTATGTATGTCATTTCAACTGCATACTAAAATAGATGAACATATTTTATAATAATTCAAATTTAAATGATTTTTCTAGTTCTTTTGATCTGCTTTGTTTTGCTCTAGGTGCCTTATTCATATTATTTAATTTTTTTATGTGCCGTGTACAGAATACAAATTTTCATACTTATGTCCATTTTGAAACGTGAATCCCAGGTTTTTGTTAAAATCGAAAGCTTGCCCAGAAACTGAGATATTTTTTCATTTGTTCGTTCTTTCTCAAGTCATGTGTTCTACGCCAAGTCAGTGACGTGTGCTCCTGCACTACCCCAACTCGGCCTCCAACTCCACGCGACGAAATTCTCCCTTCTGCTTCTGTGAGTGAACCAAATTAATTTGCATCACACCTGAAATCCTAGGCTTATACTTGTAGTCTCTGGCAGTGTAGTTGGCGGATGTACGAATGTTAGGGTCGAATGTGGCTGCTGCATACATGCAGGCGAGTGCGTATGTAGATAACACTTGTACTCTTATCTATCTATCTATATCTATATATATATGTATATATATATATGTGTGTGTATGCTTGTATATATATATTTATTGTTGATACATGCGTACGAGTATATACATATACATGTCATGTGAATAGTACGTCCATATAAGGTGTACCCAAAAATGCATACAACGATTTTAAATACATGTATATAATGTCATGCATTCATGGTACATATTGAGAGTTATATTCATGGGCGTCCCCCTTACAATCTTATGTGCATACATGTATATACAGGGCTTCCATGACAACTAGATACATTAAATTTAAATGTTTTTCATATTATGCATCTATGGTGCTGGTAAACCCCAAAAGACTACAACTCATGTAGAAAAAATAGATGCGGTTGAATAATACAGTAACATAGGTTCGTAAAAACGGTCAGCATTAAAAGCCGATGCACGCGTTTTGCGTGGATACTCTTTATTTATGTGCCGTAAGTTTGCTAAATAGTTTACTGGTAAAGTTATAAATTTGTATTAATGATTTTCATTTTTTTATAAGGTCGCTACCTGTTCACTAATTCTCATAGGCTTGCAGCCTCAACACCACACTTGTCGACTAGTGTCCTCGACCCAGCCGGACAGCGCTTAGTTGTCAAGCGCAGCACAAATTCTTACGATTAGAAATAGGACTTTTCATGTAAGTAGGCCTAACTCGAGAACCGTGGACTTTTTATGTAGGTCACGAGTGTGTGTACACACTCCTATTTGTGTACTATCAGCGGCTAGACTATAGTAGTAAACAGCTTAGAAGTTGTCCCTTGATTGGAATGATAAAGAAGGAACTTTCGTGAAAAAATCTCCATTCTAAGCCAGTGATAGCCTTCTAGTTGATGCAAGCAGTTTTTTTTAATCATGGAAAGAGTAAATGCTAAGCACGTGGTGGTAAGCAAAAGCGCATGCTTCCGCCTTTTGTTAGTGAAAATTGATTTTAAAGGTTTCCGTAAGGAAGATACTTTCAGCCCTCTGTTGTTTTAGGCGCTTCAGAGACGGAATTTATTTTTTTCAAGAAGTGCACACGAATAAACATTTAAAAATTATTTTACTCAGCATAAACTACTTACTGTTGGTCAGAGCACTTAGACGATGCTGACATCCTAAATGTTGTCGTCGCTTACAATGTCTCCACTGGTTTGAACAGAGATATATATGAAAAGAAATATTTCTTCAAAGTCCAATGCTATCAAAAGCCCTGGTTTCTATATTTTGCTCTAAAGGGTTCCTCCGTATGCACAACATTATTGATGCATCATCAGCAATCAATTAAAGTGTACCAGAGTGCCCTCATTCGGGAGTAGTATATGTTAGTAACAAGTCAGCCCGAAGTGCGGTGGTATTTGAGACTTCTGTGAAGTAGAGATGAATAGTCTCAAATTTGGATAATACTCACTGGCATTGATCTCGGAACATTATCGTGAATTAGGGACTAGGAGTAACTAAAACTTAAACTTTGACTGCGTCCTACGCCATACATGGTACACGCGATCATCTAACCTAATCTAACGAAATGAAAGTACTAACGTATATGAATACAAATTTTCAAGTTTTCATTAAATTTGTGTTCATTTCTCGAATAAGCTAGTTGGGATTAGGGGAAAAATGACTAAGATAACCAAATTTGTGAGAGTAAAATCCTTCAATTTTAAACTCACAGCGGAAATTTTTGTCGACATCGAATATTTCCTGCGTGGAGAATCGCAGTCAAAGTGTTAGTGATTAATTGTTACAGTTAGTCACTGACTAAGCAATGTGTCCTTGGAGTTTAAAAAGCTGTAGTCTTCACGAAATTATTGAAAGGTTCACTTTTTAACGGTTATGTACAACGATTGACGTGAGAAGTAATAGGTTATTTACTATTTCCAGGTAATGGCAGACAGTCTGCAAAACACTATGCAATCTGAACTTTTCACTTAATTTGTCTAATTCCTAATAATGCAATTTGAAATTAGTTCTTCCGGCTTTAGTAAGAAGGACCAACGGGAGCAGAAAAGGTAAATTCTTAAGTAAATTTAATATTTAATGTGTCTAACAGGACCAAAAATAAACAATATTAAACGCTTAGGAAATAGACAATTTAAACGTATTATCCTCGCTGATAGTCTTTGAAGTTAATAGAATTAGGCATCACAGATTCAAAATTATTATGAAATAAATGGATCACAACGACAGATCTGTAATGAGTTTTCTTCATGAAACACTTCGGTTTAGTGTATACATATGTTCGATGTTATCCGTCTTGTTAAAAGGTAACTTGGGCAACATCATCCGAAGTACAGGGTGTCACCTAGAACAAGTAATCCCTGGTAGCTAAGATACTAAATAAGTAGTATCTTAGATTAGTCTCAAGTACCAAGTATTTGTTTAGAAGTTAGTATACTTTTTTAGTATCTTAGCTAACGAGACTGCCAGGGGCAGTTTAGTGGACACGCTGAACATGTTCTTTATTAACGACTCTGGGAAATAGCCTAGAATTTGGGATGAGTGGTAGACAAGATTTTTAATATAGTGCTTTCATGTACACGATCATTATTATTTTAAAAGCTTACGATGATGTTATGACAGAGTGTCAGCTGAAAGCCTTTGTTATTGAACATTAAATCCTTTTCAACAAATAACAATTTGACTAAAACTAAAACTTCCAATGTTTTGAACGGCCACAACATGAGTAATGATTTTGAGATGTGACTGGCAAACTTATTAGTTTCATGACATTTTAAAAGCAACTCGAAACATAAGAAACGTGGGGAGATTAAGTTGCAGGCCTTTTACAGTTTGTGTGTTACAAGTGTATTCAAATCAGAATTTAGTCGCTGTATATATTGATGTCAACCAGTACTATTGTATTGAAGTTAAGATCGTGTTTTAGATGTTTATAATGCATTTTTTATTACGCTGGTGACTCAACATGATCGTTGGATTACTTAAGAACAACAAAATCATCTTAAAATCGTATGATCAGTGTCTAGCGTGCGATTTTGAAAAATGGAAGCATAACTTCCCCTGGTCTGGCGCCCAAAATCGAATTCCAACCCATGACGGTCGGCTACGGTCCAGGGACTTGGGACCCGGAGGTAGAAGGTGTAACCTCAGCTACAAAGACTCCTTTCTCAGCTTCCAGGTTACTAGGTTGTGGCGGCTACGCAGCTGTCCGGGTGCTCGGACCCAAGTTCCCAACCGCCCCGGGCCCTGTAGCAGCTTTGTCTGAAGCCATTGTGCCGACAGTACACGTTACATGCATAAATCTACAGCCGGCAGCCCAGTCTCCTGACTACTCTGTTCAGGGTTTCCAAAGCCGGTCTTGGTCTTGAAAAGTTATTTTCCAGTGACCAGTGATTTGTTCAACTGTTTTTTCGTCCGGTTATTTTCCTATGATCCTGTAGCGTGATTTGTAAGACCATTTCCCAGCCAACTTGAACTTTTCTCCGTTGCTCCTATGAATATTGACTAAAAGACAAAAATGTGGATATTAGGATGCAACAGGTGAACGTTGTGGTAATCGAAGCTCTTGCAATCGAGGTAGAGTAAACTGCACCTACTCAGTCAGAGCTAGTGCGACTCGGACCAGAGATCCTGAGGCGTAGTAGGGAGGTTGGGCACTCCATCAATTTTTCCAGCGTAGTTCATCCCGTTTTCAATAAATCATCGAAACTGTTGGTCAAGCTTCAGTTACTGCATACGCATATCATAGTGTTTTTGACGAAAGGACTATGAACTAAGTCATCATCTGAGATATCTTTTCGTTGAAAATTCAGGTACTAGAAAACTTGACCAACCAAGTTAATGAGAAATGGAACAGGAAATGAACAACTCTATGATAGTCAAAACGACAGTAGTTTCTTGAGGAATGAAACCGGAAACGGAAGTCGTAACAGCATTTTGAGGAAAACCGTGTGAGTTGAATTCAATTCTGGAAAGGGTAAAAGATGCACTAACGTGATCATAAACTTTAAAATCATCAGGAAACGGACGTCGTAACAGCATTGAGGAAAACCGTATGAGTTGAATTCAATTCTGGAAAGGGTAAAAGAAGCACTAACGTGATCATAAACTTTCAAATCGTCAGGATCCATACGCTTTGAATCTTAAGAAATCCCTCTTGTGCGTCTGGAAAAGAGTAGTTTTTCGAAAGAATGTTTTGTGAAAAATAACGAAAGCGAAAGGGTACCTCTTTAACTTATTACCTAATAAAATGGATGTATTGCACAACAAGTTTAACAGGACAGCTGTATTCACTCATATTAGGACCGAAATCGCTCCGTCTCACAAAGTCTGGTAACTGATTACGAGTTGTAAGGATTGGAGCAGGTTCCATCTGCCGCTGGTCAAAAATTCACGCCCCAGTTGGATCACGGCTAGTTTTGGGGACAGCCAGTTCGGCTTGAAAATGAGTAAATTAAGAAAAAAGTACATTGAAGTTTCTTAGTACAATATTACTGTATCGATGCTTATGGTAATGAAATATTCGCTGTCATCCGAATGCTCCGTTCAGTGAAGTAGCACTTGCCAGACGTGTTCTATTCTACTCCCAAAACCCAATAGTCTCATGTTCGTGCGACTACGTAACGCCAGGTGTCCGACTGTGCACTAGGACAAGAGAACGCCATGAGACTAAATTTTACTTTTGTTTTTTGCTCGAGTTGAGACCATTATTTATCATTTTTTGCAGCTGATCAAGTAAAGAAAATTAGCACTAAAACTTTCCTTCTGTGGTCCGGTAAATGAATTTTCAAATTTGTTATTCTTCAATGTGATAACGGTGAGAAATGCAGGTGTAATGCAAAAGCAAATTTTTCTGGAGATAATGGGCATTCTTATTGTTTTGCAGCGAAAGAAGCTATCAGATAACGCTAAATTGCTGGAAACAAAGTTCATGTTACGTAGTGAAATGCATGGGGTTTTCCAAGATGGCTGTCGTTGGCCGCTCGTCTTCGTGCAAGCGAACAATCTTGCTGGAAGTATGCCAGCGTTTCGAGAATTTTGTAATTCGTGCACAGAATGTTTGCTGTGTATAATATTTGTTGCATGTCACACATGACACAACATGCTGCCGGCCACATGTCACACATGACACAACATGCTGCCGGCCACATGTCACACATGACACAACATACTGCCAGTCACATGTCACACATGACAACGTACTGCCGGCCACGTGTCGCACATGACACAACATACTGCTGGCCACGTGTCATGTATGACACAACATACTGCCACACGTGACAGCATAACGCCAGTTTTTATGCTGTCGCCACCATAGTAAAAAAAGAAGGAACGCATAGGGGGGAGAGCTGAGAATTTTGAAAGCTGTGTGCTTCTACGCAGCTGCAAGCACCCGTATGTTCGTACCGTATGGGCGCACTAATCTATCTGGTTGAATAGAATTCATAGTCCGCATTGCATAGGGGAAATTTTACGCCATGCATGAATGAAAATTTCTTTATTTGAACAATTAATTTTTTTGTCTTCTTTGAATGCTAATTCGTGATTCATTTCAGTTAGACAGCATAGCTAGACCGTCGAAATGTACCAATAGAGTTGTGAACTTGGTATTCCCCTGGAGTAACTTTTATATTTTATCGAGAGACGCTATTTTTATTTCACCCTCTGTTTCCCTTCTGGTTATGTTATCACACTGATCAAACTCGGTTGGTCAGAGAACGCAGCATATATGGACACAAATGAACACAAAACATAAAGTCATTACACATTGAGCATCTTTCTCGAACGCAGCATATATGGACACAAATGAACACAAAACATAAAGTCATTTCACATTGAGTGTCTCCCTTAACTAGGGATGATGGTTTTCTTGGTGCATTTTTTAATTGTGCCACACATCAAGACAAAAAAATGAAATTTTTACACCTCGAAGATCTCTCATCATTGAGGATAATACTATCAGAATTACGAGTTTTAGAATTTCAGAGATGCTCTGAGTTAGGGAAACGCTTGTTAGGGAAACAAAGACAATTTAAGGTGAAAAATTTAATCTTGGTCATATTTGTTGGGACTCGTGACTCGACCTCGTGAGGTGAAAATTATATGTTGCGTCCTCGAAGAGGAAAAGAGTTTTAAATCTTCAAGTGCATCAGAAAACAGTTTATTTCTCTGTAAAACTGCGTATAAGATCAAAATTTCAGCTTGGTAATAATTATGCAGAGATAACTCTATGTTATCTAATATCTTTATGCCCGCTTCCACATTTTCCGACAACGATCAACACTCAGAACTGTCAAAATCGACGTTTCGATATTCCCTTCACTAATACTCATGAACTTCTATTTGAAATCGCCTCTCCAGCATCCCCGAATGCAGATGAACCTCTATTTCCAGAAGACTGCCACAAGGACCGTATTTTGACACCCCTCAGCGGCAAGAGCGTCTTATATGACAGAACAATACAGAGTTTTGAGCAACACCAGGTAGTAGCAGGCGAGTTAGTCCAGATCATAGACCTTATTCTCCATTCTTGCTCAGTGGCGCACTTTCTCCGAGGGGCCAGTCGGCGGTGGTGCAAGCGAGGAATCAACGGTCCTGTGCCATGTTTGGCCGTGTCTTCGTATAGCCTGGAGGTCAGCTGGATAGATACGTACCTACGTGGTCTGAGGTTCCTTCTAAGAATACCTCGGGAGCCTTTCGGTCGTTTCTCTCGCTCTCCAGTCGCATTCTTCCTTCTTTTTTACTGGCTGGAGGCTTTGGGGGTATAGAGAAGGAAATGAATTCTATGGAGACCGGTCGCACACAGGCGCTCAAAATTTGGTGTGTGGAGGGTGGCTGACAAGTCCACCGCTGCTAAAGAAGCTCCGACGAAAACAAGCTTTTAATTCGAGCCTTAAACTCCACTTCGACTTTTTCAAGTGGCATAAGTGTTACAAAGTTTGGAGAAAATTGCCCCGGTTCTGCTGTTACGGAAGACTTAAGGAAAAATGCATAGTTTAGATGAGACTTTATCATCGTACAAAGAAAAAAGCTGAAAGTGTTCAATGTAAGTTTTATCGCAAGATTTGAAAATTACTTGGAATCCATTGCGCCTCGCTGTGGACGATGCGATTTTTTATTAGTCGGTAATTTTCACGTTACATACACGTACAATTGTCCATCTGGTGTTAGCGTAGCAATTTCTATATTTTATCGTTGTTAATATCAAACAGGACAAATCATTCTGAAAAACGATCTTTATAAAGTACTCGGCAATAGAGCATTTTGAACAGATGCTTCATTAACAGTTTGGCGGGTTCATCATGTTCCGTCTAAGAACTCATGTTCAATCTAGGCACTAATTTTCTCTTATGATATTCATATTCCTGCAAGTCACTCATATTTAGACCTTAAAGATTGTCGCGAGCCAACGTGACTTAACAAGAAGATGCACAGTCAACGCAACTTTCCATGTGACTAGTCAAATTTGAAACTGGCTCCCAGATTTTGTTCCGTCATTTGTCTTGACAAATAACTTGTATGGTAATGATCGCATTTTGTAAGGTGACGTATAAAATGTAACACGGTTCTGCTCATATTCCTTTTAGCAAAATTAATTAATTTGAACATCGTACAAGTCATGGACAGCCGTTCCTTAATGGATTGCTGAACGATTATTCGTTCCATCTCACAGTTTCCTTATCAAAACCAGCCATTTAATTCAAGACATGGAAATCTTGGGAAGTCTTTTCTTGATGGATTACTGAAAATTCTTGCTGTCAACTCCGATTGCCGTGATGGCACTTGAGACTTGAAAAAAATTAACAAGGAAGAATGTAGTTGAACAGTGAGTGTACCAGCTCTGCACCATCTGTTACTCGACGAAAAAATGTAATTATCGTGATAAATAAAATCACGATTATAATTATCAGAGTACTGTTTTCCCAGTTTATTTCGTATTCCTAAACTTTCATCGTTCCTATGCATCAGAGTTTTGAAATAGTCGGTCAGTTCTGGCGACAGATAATAGAGACGAAGTAGTACTTAAAATAAGCGAGGTAAATCTATGTTAAAAGAAAATTTATTTTCACGTAAAATTCTTCCCGTTTTTAAATACCTCGGTGAGTGAATTTTGCCTCCTGGCTACCAGTTAACTGCATTTCAATTTACCATGGTTGTATGGTGTACTTTTACAAGTGGTTAGCTTCAGTTTAAGCATAGGGATCGTCATAGTAATAAACATTGACAATTCGAGTTAATATTTTCCGGAGAATTTATACCTAACAAGAGTTACGGGGGAAAACGAGTGCACCTACTCACATAAGTTCTGCTCTCGTTGAAGTAGTGCAATAAACCGATGCGCTCCTGTGCCAAGAAGCAGACACTCGCAGCCATACACTAGCTTAAAATGCAGTACGAACACCTACGGCAGATTAAAATGGTGGGTTCCAATTGATCTGAGTTCGTGTCCTCATTCAACCCTTGGCTTGCTTCGTCTCTAATATATTATTCCAGAGGCATGTTCGATGATGTTCCAGTTTTATAAAAATTATCTGCTGCATGAGGATAACGATAGAGTGAATAAAATGGAACATCATCGGACGAACTTGTGGAATAATTGGAGATGAAGCAAGCAAAGGGTTGAAGTATGAATGATTGTAGGTTCAGGTGTTCGTATGCATGTCTGCCACGCACACGCAGGTGTCATACGAAAGATCAACAACACGAAACCAAAATGAGCGAAAGAAAAACTGCCCCAACGGCAAGGGATGACGTGGAGATAATCAGGATGACTTGCACACTCCCAGCAGTGAGTCAGCGACTTTTACCAATATGCCAAAGAAGACATCTGTAGTTTCCGTACCAAAATGTCCCCTGAAATCTAGTTCATCCTGTGTCGTTCACCTGGAAGTTTTAATCGTTGCTCGTGAATTCAATGACTTCAATAGTTTGGTCCTGGAACGATGTCATGTCGGTGTACAGGTGTGCTGGTGTATCACAAGTCACGAGATGCATGGATAAGAAGCTGGAAGATATTCAGCCACTCGTAATAACTTCATAGCTGGGGTGAATGGGAGGAGAGTTATGCAGACTCAATGGGCAAAATTTCCGAAGTAATAAACCGTGCGTAACCTCAGCAACATTATTAACCCACTAGAAGCATGTGCTGTGAAATTAGAGTACCTGCTCGCTCAAAAATATTACGATTTACGACAGCTTGTAGCGCCCTCAAACTACTTACTTCTCAAACTGTTACTTGTCGTCGAGACAGGGTCCAATAAAGCAAGATGCAGGCCTGACAATAAATACTTAACATACCCGTTATGCAGGTCTATTGTTATCCTGAACGATGCCTAATAATGGGACTGTCGAAATTCATCTATCTCCAGTGTCATTTATTGTCACTAAAAGTAAGCATTGCATGAATGATTTAAATGTGGTACGATAAACTCAAATAGCTCTTCTTACACGACGACATCTAACACTCCAGGTACGAGGTGCCATCTTCGTCGTTTATGACAAATTGATGGTGAAACTTCGGGCATTAAATTACACGGTTCCTAGTGTACGACCGATATGTAGACTTCCAGCGATGACAGGGGTCAACGCTCCCCATACAGACTCGCATCCGCTTTTGCTCTGCAGACTCGCCAACGGTCAAGAAGATCGGACAAAAACTGTCCTCTGACGATCAGGTGTAAGAGCCAACACTACGTCGCTAAATGTTAAGCTGGGAACCCGCCGTTGCTTCGTCGGTGCTTTTTGAGGGAATTGTCTCGGTGGCCGTCTCACAGAGGAAGAATTGGGCGTGTTTTCACGGGTCGCATTAGGCGTCTAAATTGCCAGTCATGAGATAAACAGCCATGGATGAATTTTCGTATTGATGTTGGGAGATTTTCTGCAGCTCCGAGCAAGTTTGTTCACTCACACGCACTCATTTTTTGTACATTGTCTTCGTTTACGATTATCAGTAAACCAACATGAGACAGATAACTAATTTAACTCAATTTTTATGCAACTATTACATGAAGTATATTGAGTAGAAGCTGAACTATTATTTTGTGAACCATAGTTTTTGCGTGTAATGTGCTTCACTGTAATTATTTGTGGCTTAAAATTATGCCAATAATTTAACTCAATCATTTTACGACGATTACACGTAAAATTTTGTAGATCCTACTTAACTATAATTATACAGCTAACACGCGCAAGTTAATGCTAATTTCACATACTAAAGCGCTACTTGAGCATGACGCAGAAAATTAATCGGATGCATGTCTCGGTCGTACATTTTAATACATGTTATACATCCGCCGTTCCAGCGATCTAAAGACTAATTTGAAACAGACCTCTGACGCGCTTTCGTTTTTTTAACAGAAGTCGATAGTTTCTTGCGTACGTTTCTGGTATAGGACGTGCTACTTGGAGAGTGTCTCGACTTTATTTTCCAAAATGTACATCCTGCTCGAATTGTAGTTTAATTCAGTAAATCGTACATAAAAGACAATGAATTTTGTTTGCACAAGACTTCCTGAACAAAAGCTACATCTTCCAAACTTCGGCTATAAATCAGAGAACTCTCTTTCGACATTTATCACGAAATTTTCTTCAATATTCTTTTCGCGCTGTTCTAGTGATGAACTATGCTAGGTCGACATTTTCACAGGTTGATGTTCTTATAGTACCAAATCGACATTAGCCTCATGGAATGCGAATCCTTTCATGTGTGATCTAAATCTTCGCATCACAACACGTTAGCTCGACCGCGCGCGTTGTATAGTGTTCAACACAACTATACAACTATACTCGTACAGTTATCACTTTGCTTAAGTTGCATATCTCTTTCAAACCTTGACTTGATATGAGATGTGTATGGCAAACCTGAAATGCGCATCGGACAGTTTATTCATAATCAAGGCTCTCCTTTAGACGCCGGAAATACTTCACGTAGTCCATTAGTGGTGGCCTGATTTCCAATTTGATTCTACAGTTTGGACAAATCTAACATCATGTTTTAGAATCTTGGTCCAATTACTAACTGAACCCCAGTAATATGCAAATACCTTCGAACAAAGTTAATCGTCCAGTTTCTATAGAATAATTTACCTTTTTCTGCTGAAGTTTTTTGACTGAACAAGTTTTACAAGACGTTCGCATAGTAAATTTTTGATAATCATTCGTGGCTTGAGAGGTTTAGTAAGAATATTTTAGATAAATTCTTTTTCATCACCTGCTTTACTTCAAGTAAAATGGTGTCGAGTATGGTGATGTATTCCAGCATAGTAATTCCGGATTTTGTTACACAAGCATAATGACCAACACCTTTTTGCAAAAATGATTTTGTATTTGATTAACTAATGGTCATGTGGTGTAAATTTTCTGTGGGAGATTCATTAATGCTTTTACACTGCATATGAATCAAACCAAAGCAGCAGGACAACATATTCTGTAGGTAGGCTGCACTTTTGTTTAGACAAATACACAGCGTACGTCAAAGTAATTATTTTATAGCGAATGTATCGAATTTGGCACGTCAAGCAGTTAATGGCTAAAGGTTCAGTCATTATTTCAATAGTAATACGCTATGCTTGTGTAATGACAGGCGTAGAACATTGTCAGCAATTCAGTCCCGATAAGCATGACTGCGGGTAGCGCAATCATAGTGAGAATAATCCTGACTTCCAAGCGGTACGAGGTAGACACAACTGCTCAGCTTCACTAAATATAGAGCGGCCATGGACCGACACACACATTCTTTCAGGTGAAATCTGGCTCGGTCTTCAAACAAGGCAGAGCTTACACACGTCGTACTCGTATGTTCGTCTCGCTGGTTTTTGCAGCAGATGAACTGTACGAATGCAAGCGAGTACACACACGTGTCGGCAGCCGAATGTGCAGCACGAAGCTCACAGGTGTGCGTCGAGACCGTTATGTGCTGCTGCTGAACATGTAAGAAGGTAAGGATGGAGGAGGCTTGTTGCAGCGTGGGAAGATGTTTGGCGAGAAGGAAATGCCGAGAGAAACTTTTCCCAATCAAAGGGTTAGTATGTACAGGGTGGCCCAAAAGTAAGGTACCCTCTCATGAAATTGTGTCCTAAGCGTATCAGTACTACCAATATCAGTGAGGGGTACCTCACTTTTGGGTCACCCGTTATAATGGTAATAATCCAGCAATAGGAGTACAAAGCCTGGAGGCAATGTTAAGAATGGTATAAAATTAATAAGATTTAAATAAGGTTTCATTAATTGGAGAACGGAGATGACCTTCACAGAATCTGCTGAATAATTTAAAATTTACAAGAAATAATCCGAAGCTCATTATTTAAAGTGCAAAGTAGACAATCATCATGTAAGAAGAAAATGAACGCTAAATGAAAGTCCTAGAATAAATGTTAATAACAATTTAAAGTTCAAACGACATATCCAAGGCTCATTATTTAGCGTACGAAGTAGACGATCATTATGTAAGAGGACAATGAATGCTGGAATGATTAAATTCAAGCTCAGGTCTTCCTTCATCTGCAATGAAGCCCGATTAAATCGGGAGCCTTTATTCGTTAATGAATCGGCAAAGTGCATCGTAATTAGCGAGTGGATTGTGAACAACTGTAATTAATCATGTCGTAATTAAGCCTGAGGCAAGGACCATAATCTGGATATCTTTAACAGAACACTCTCTCTGCCTAGAAAACTCGAAGACATCGACCACATTTCCGTATATTCACTCTATAATTGAGTGTCCTTCTCTTTCTTTGCACCGTTGAACATCTATGTTTCTCTCACCACAACTGATTTTTCAGTTAGGAGTAACTTTGACTAATAAAGAGCCATTTTTGCAACGTTTTATTACGAACAGCGAAGGCCATGGTGTGGAAGAGCGCAAAAATCCTACAATTTTGCGCACTAAGATGCGCCGATTGTGCAGCGCAACGGACTC
The DNA here is from genome assembly GCA_014899125.1 of Orchestia grillus. NCBI lineage: Eukaryota > Metazoa > Arthropoda > Malacostraca > Amphipoda > Talitridae > Orchestia > Orchestia grillus. Next base: position 19,832 of record VOMN01001954.1, read on the forward strand.
AAAATGTACGAGCGAAATTGGTCTAACTTAATCAGAATGTGGTAAAGATACTCACATTTGTTTGTCTCGAATAGTGCTGCATAAAACTATCAAAAAATTCTTCTTGTTTCCGTATGCTGTACCGTTTAATTATGAAGGCTATTTAAAATCCATAATACTCTATATCGCAATTGTTGAGCGCATCATGACATAAAACCAATTGGCTCGAATCTCTTAGTTTTCATTTGACTGATAAACTCTTTTTAAACAATGAACGTCGGTGCAGAGATGTACCAAAAATAAAGTTTTTTCTGAAAAAAGTGAAGTAAACGAGCGAATCTGCTCCTCACGCAAACGGCGTTTGAAGATGTGCACAAATTTGGGATACGAATCCTAATGGTGATTTAAATTAGAATTTCGAAGAGGCATCCATTTAGCCCGACAAACTAAAAAAAATTCATCCCACGAGCGAACCGCGTCTGCAAGTGTATGAACCACAGTATCTACTTCACAACTAGGTAATAATTCTCAGTGTGATTACTCAACCGTAAATTTAATTGAATCTCGCCTCTATAGCTAACTGGAATTGTTACTCACTGTCATTCTAAGCCAGAGAGAAGCATTCGTTTTTAAAAATATATCTATTCGTAACAGTGAATCGTGAAATAGCTGAATGGAAGTCATGAAGGTAACACATATGTAGATTTCATCTGGGGTGCCTGAAGTTGATCGCATATATTATAAAGATGGCAGTTGGTTTCCAGCTTGTTCATTAAAGTACGAAAAAGAAAGTTGCACTTGCTTCAAGATCCGACCAACGACATTTCTTCATCATTTCAAGAATATTCATTAAAGTACGGAAAAGAAACTAGCACTTGCTTCAAGATCTGACCAACGACATTTCTTCATCATTTCAAGAATAAAATCCACGAGCACATTTGAAATAATGTTACATAATTTCGAACGCGAGCTAATGTCTCATCTAGTAAGGACGTAAAACTGCACATTATCTTTGAAGGAACGATTTTAGCGGATACTTATCAACGGGGTGGATTTTTCTCATTCATCACAGAACGACATGGATCTTTCAGTAGCCCTCATGGTAAGGAGACTGCTGTAACTGAGCGCAAGAGGCAAACGTTGATCATCTATCGTGCCCGTATAGCAACGATACGTATGGTCGGTATGGTCATGCTCCGTGCAGCAACGTTACGTATGGTTGGTATGGTCACGCTCCGTACAGTAACGTTACGTATGATTGGTATGGTCATGCTCCGTACAGCAATGTTCTAATTGTACGATTGTGCCTCTTGAGTTGTTACTAAGTAATACTTCATGATCCGTACAGCGAAGCTCCATGGACAATAATTACTCTAGAGTAATTGATACGTTAACACTTGACACGGGAATGGGTCTGACGCTCAATCGTGAGCTACGCTCAGGTCCGGTGCGGGTGCTCACAATGCAAGTCGCACCCCGCCTTCTGGTTGGCGGCGACAGTCGCGTTCGCTTCTTTGTTGGAGCCTAGCGCCAGTTCCGCGCACCCAAACAATGGACAGCACATCACCCATTACTCACTCCGCCTCCACTCCTATCCCATCATCACTTCTTCCCGCAGGGTTGATGTATGATCATTACATCTCTCTACTCGCTCCTCTTCACCATACTACTTTTCTTCACTTATCAGATTGTCTCCCGATCTTTACGCATCATCATCACGTGTGTCCATCTCTTTCTTTCTCACACTCTTTTCCTTCCTTGTGTTCCTACTGCACCTCCACGCCATGCAACGCTTATCGCTGCATTTAATCGTGACGAAGCGCAGAACAAGAAGCAGCGGCCCAAGTTGCCGCGCATCGTCCTGCGCTCTAGCATCCCACTGTCCAATTGCTTCTCTTCCATTCCTGATCTTTATCCTCCTGTTGTGTTTCTGATCCTTCTCCTCCTCCCGTGATCCTGTTCCTCATCCTCCTGCTGTGGCCTGTTTCCTCCAATTCAGATCTTGTTCGTTATTTTCCATTTTTGTCTTTGTTCTTCATTCTTTTGTGACATTCTTTCTTCATATCCTCCTGGTTTTAAACCGCATCCTCTGTTTTTGATAGTTTGTCTTCCTAGTGACCTAGTCCTGTCCTGTACCATATCCTCCTGTTGTGAACCTTTTCTTTACCCATTTGTTTGTTGTTGATCACCCTCTTTAGCACTTGTTTTGCAACGGTCGACCCCCTCATCCATCTCGATCGCCTGCTCCACCATGGTCTCACCCCCTTGTGCCCTCCACCACCTCCACTCCCTTCCGTCAGAGATTGTCTTTTCCTTCACGTCTACACCAACACCTAGCCACTCCCCTTCCCCCTTCCTTTGTCTCTCCCCCACCTTCTCCCCATCACCTCCGTCCTTCTCTCCCCTACGTTCCCCTCCCATCCGCTGGGGAGGTACATATTTCCGCCGTCGGGCTCCACCTGTGACGCAACTCAGGAGCGCCATTACGCCGCAGCCGTCACGCCGACACACCGGCGTCGGTTTCGGGCGTACGCGTACGAGGTCAGCTGCGTGAAGCTTAGCATGCTGCATTTATTGCAATGACTGTTCAGTTCTGCCCTGAGCCACGTATGAATGGTTGCAGAATTAGACTCGAAGATTGGTGAATATAATTCCTTTCATGCCAGTACCTCATTCAGTTTTGACCTAAATAATGCGTGCATGGTTACAATATAAGATTCGAAGTTTGCAAAGTATTATTTCTTTCTTGCTAGTAGCTGATTTATTTATGTATTAAATAGCTCATAAATAATTGTAAAATAAGATTTAAAGGCTGCTACACGCTGTGGCTTGAGGTTGGTTTTACCTCGAGTTGGTGCTAATGGAATAATAGAATATGAGGTCATAAATATCTTCATGGCATGAGCAGAAGCGTCCTAAGGAGTTATCTTTAAATTAGACTTCTAGTTTCTTTGTTTTAGAAGCGAACTCTAGCATGAGGGCTCGTGGAATATGAGCGTGATTTGAGATAGACCGACATTCGAACGTCAAATTTGTTTCAACAGCTGCAACGCCCTCCATGAATTCATTAGAAAACTCAAGTCGCCATGTTACTGATCACAAGATGACTTAGGAGCCCAACTGAGATGATCTCATGCAGACGGTGATTGTTATGATGATTATTGACAGCAGATTCGGTGCAGGCCACGTTCATTTTTATTCGATGAATCAATCGAGACCTTGAACAGAAGGTTTGTTATGAGGCAACCACATCGTCCTTGACCATAGGCAACACACCCCCATTGAGGCAACAACACCCCACTTAGCGACCCCTCACCCTCGCTCCCGTTCTCTAACCTTTACCAGAACCGTGACCTAAACATTTTTTGTCTCTTTAGCCTTTTGTTTGATGCGTGGATAACGTTTATGGAAACTGACGACTATTCAAATTCGAGTCTACTTCGACTTTTGTTTACCCTAGTTGAATAGTTGAACTACAGTAGATTTAAGCATTCTCAATAACTTCATTTATGCGACCAACAGTTAACTTCAATTTGCGATTATGCTCAGCTAGACAGCACGCTATTACACCAAACAAATGTACGACTCGATGCAATTAAGCTATAATCTAGAACGAACTTTCTTGAAGAACTCCGTTTTGCTTCAGAAACATGAAACGTAGCAGGGTTCTCATTCGCTGAACACCTACCGAAAACGTGAGCTTCTCTTTTCATTGAAGAACTTACTTCTCCTGTTAGATTTTTTTCTTGTGAAGTTCTACGCGCATCTCGACAGAGTCGCCGTCGAACTTGACGCTTGTCGAGCGTCTTGACGCCTCTAACCTCCACTGAAGCAAGAGCTACATCTTAATTTAGAATCCCGGCGCACAGTTCGACACGAGGGGTCCCAACATATTGACGGAAAAGTGTCCCAAGGAAAAGAAAGTGCTCGTACACGCACGCTTGTCTGCTTTCCTGGTCAGTGGCGCATTAACTTGTACGCCGAGATCGAGCGCTAGAAGTAGTTCACGAGTGTGTGAGTCGCAAGCGGTTAGCGTGAGATGGTAGACGGAGCAAGCTCGACTGCCTGCGAACAATGTTCTCGAGTTTATGAAAGTAAAGCATCTAAGTTTAACGTAAAGCTAAGGCGAAGGGGTCGAACAACTAATTTCGAAATTTCTAATCACTATGAACCAGCTCTAATGAGATGGATTCTACTAATTAGTTAAGCATACTCATTCCTGATCTAATTTATTTATTAAGGAAGAAAACCTAATTTATATAACGCCGTAACAGTTTTAAATTTTCATTTTGATCATTTTGACAGATGGATAATATTATTGTATTAACGAAATTTAGACGTTGGTGGGCCAATACGGCCCCATCAGCGGATGTGTGACATTGAATCATCCGTCTTTGTAGTGTTAAACTTGAGTGGTAATATTGAACTATTCAAGTGTAGAGGTAATCTGCACTGCGGACTTAAGTTCAATGAGTCTTGAATTTCTGATAACGTAACTTCACTTCGCAGGCGATAACACTTCATGAAGCTTACGTACTCGTAACAGTGAGCGTTTGGTTAAAGATTCTACTATCTTCCTAGTTAGTTTTCGTAGCAAATTTACGACTAACAATCCAGAGTGATGATTAAATAGTCGAGACGTTACATTCCGGGCATATGCCAATCCGATGTGGACGATCAACTCGCTGCAATGTGTTTTTTAAACGAATCATTAACGTTAGACTTCTGAAAATTTTACGCTAAGTTCTCCAGCCTCTAGGGCATCCGTGCATGAAACGAGCGTATCGTGTTTCCATCTAATCGTTTTCCATAAAAATCAGCAACGCACGATCTTTCAGATGACCACCGATGAAAGGTTGCCTTTCGCATGCATTGATATTACACCAATAGATGAAGAAAAAAATGTGTTTATGAAGTTAAAATCGGGCAAAATGGATTTGATGCCCTATGATGGTTATCCAGTCAATGCCATCATGTTCAAGGTTAAATTCCTTCTGCAACAATCATGGGAAGATTAGTGGTTTCTATGCACACGTGCCAACGCTTGTTGAAGAGAAATTCTAACACGCAAACTTGACGCCATTTTTTGATGAACAAAAATCAATATAGGAGAAAGGTTAGCATCTGAGCAAGTTCTTTTTCACGCAAGTTCGTTCCCTAAGTCCCTCTGGTCCACCAAGTCCCTCTTGTCCACCAAGTCATTCTTCTCTCAAGTTCCTCGCCCAAGTTCCTTTCACCTGAATTCCTCAGCTCAAGTTGGGCCTCAGCTGAATTCCCTTTTCACTCAAGTTCCTCAAGTTCTTTCTCACGTGAATTCCACACCCAAATCCCTCTTCACCTATATTCCTCACTCAGGTCAATCGAGAACGACTGTTCAGGTGACGTTCAGTCATCTCTCCTGTCCGGCAACGAATAGGCTTCAGTTCACTGAAGGGGTCGCGCTTCAGATTTAGGAAACTTTTACATCCCTATTTGATATAGGAACTTATGAAGTTGCCGGAGAAGAACGCCATGCAAGAAAGAATGAACTGGGCAGGGCATGTCATCGTTCGTACCTCCCAAGGCTGCTCAGCGATGTAGAATTCCGTGCACGCGGTCCTCGATCTACGACGTACGCTTTTCAAGTACCGGTTGATTTCTTCTTAAAATTGTTACATCCAAGTATTCGAGACATGTGCTCTTGGCGCAAGGTTTCAAATATTTGAACCTTAAAATTTTGAATATATATTAAATGGGGCCTTGAAGTAAGTACGTCATATGTCAAGGGGAGGCCTCACAGCGGACTCTGACCCAAACACATGAAGAGCACACTTGTGATGTGCATGTTGTGAATGGAGGTGGAGTTTCACAGGTCTGGGTTATGTTGAGTTACGTTAGATCATACTACGGGAGGGTGGGATTCATGTTGTGGAGGGCTAGGTTATGCTAGGGAGGGTTTGGTTCATGTTATAAAGGGCTGGATTATACTAGGGAAGGCTGAGTCATGCTAGGGAAAGTTGGGCTACGTGAGCGAGGGTACGGTTAGGTTGAGTTACCTTAGTTTAGGCAAGTGTTAGGTTACGAACACGCAGTTTAAGTTAAATTTAGCATACCAACCAAGTCGCGGGCCCCATGTTGTCTCAGATGTTACCGAACTACGGTGCTACTGACCACTGCCAGGTCGGCCGCAGGCGATGACTTTCATATCGTCCTGTACGGAGCTCTACACCAAAGTCGTGGATTATTTCTTCGAGCTCGACAACTTCCCTAGAGGGTCAAGTCCTCGTGTTGGAGTCAGTTGAGTGCTGCTGACTCCTGTAAAAGCAAGCTACTGGGTTTGTCCCATCAGCAAGGGACTTCAAGTTGATAATGGAGGCCAGTATCTAGCAGTATCTAAGGCTTGTTCGAACGCCTGTTTCGGTCAACATTTCGGTTCCAGGTCGTGTCAGAATTAACATTTACCATTATGACCCACGTAGTGGGTCATAATGGTACACGCGATCATCAAACCTAAAGTAACCAAGGCACTATCATGTATAAATACAAATTTTCGAGATTTCGTCAAATTTGTGTTCATCAATGGAATAAGCTAGCTCTGATTAGAAAGAAACTTAAAGGAGTAACCAAATTTGTGTAGCCAAAATCCTTCATTTTTAAATTCACAGTAGAGATATTTATCGGCGTGTAATTTTACCTGCATGGAGAATCGTAGTCAATGTGTTAATGAGTTGTCTAAAAATATGAAAGTCGCATGGTGGGTTGAGACACGTGTAATTTACAACCCAAAAAAGGATTACATGTTGGGTTGCGTACGCGCGAGGCTTACAGTCAGAAAAGAAAGTCGCATGTTGGGTTGAGTCTTCACATACGACTGCGAGTGTCGGAGACAGTCCCGGCAGACTGATGACTAAAAAACAACATAAAAAGAACGTGATAAAAGTGAGCTTGATAAAGGAGTGGAGGTTGGGTGGATGGGGGAAGGAAGGGGGGCTGAAGGGGAAGATGGAAGAGGGTTCGCTCACCTACCTCTGTAAAACGAGCCACCTCGTACAGCGGCCGCATCGTCCCGCAAAGCTTTGTTATATTGTCTATTATAAATAAACTTAGTGACATCCGGTTGATGGGTTAGGGACATCACCAACCTCATGAACCCTGTCTGGTGACGCCCAAAAATATTCGTTACACGTCGCCAGCAACATATAAAGTTCGTTATAGCGAGGCAGAGCCGCCGGAGCGAGGCCGAGTTGTAGCTCTGTGAGAGGCCTGACTCCCCAAGTTTGAACCGACTGTCTCCCCCCTTTCTTG
>VOMN01001957.1:0-15614 GCA_014899125.1 Orchestia grillus
GTGCACCCAGGACTCTCATTTTTCTATCAGAGGTCCGCCCCTACCCAAGGAACAAATTCCACTATAGAACCAAAAATCCCATTTATGGACCATTTCTAGGCAGACGGTCCCCAGACGGTCCCCTTTAAAGAATAAACTATTCGCAATTGGAGTATATTAAACTCTCATATATTAAGTTTATCATATATTAAGTATATGATAAACTCTTATTCAATGTACCAGAATTCATGTTATTGATACCTATTGAGAAGAAATGTAGACAAAGACGATAAAAAAGATATAATCATTTCATCAGCGAAATGCAGATTCCGAGAGGGTACTACTGAGGAAAAACGGATATAAATTAAAAGAGTTTCACACTTTAAATAGAGGAATTAGGAAGTATAATAATATCGCATTTTGCGAGAGATAAAATTAATACTCGGACGCACCTATTGGGAACACTTGTCTTCAAGGTCGCCAGCAAAGTTTCAGCTTTGGAAGGATAAAATAGTTAAAGGAAATAAGAAAGAGGAGGAAGGTAGGCTAAGTGCTCCTTGCAAGAAAATTAAAGTGCCCGGAAGGAATAATTAAGACGTCTTTACGAAGGAACAAGCAAGTTGTCACCCGCCTGGTACTGGGGTCGAGCGCCCGTCAATTAGGTAGGGGGATGACGAAAGCAAGTTGTGCGGACAGCAGCAAACACAAATTCAATAGAGCAATAAAAGCATTACACAAGAGGAATAAAGGTCAAGTCTAAGTAATGAACGAGTACTTTAAGAAAATGACAGAATAAAATTAGATCAAAGGAACTAACATTTTTCACAGAAACCGGAAAAAGTGAAAAGTGGAAAATGAAAAGAAGTAATTAAGTTGATGAAGGGTGTTCTCTTGTAAGTTCTTGTTGAGTTCCGTTCAAAACTACGTACACGTCATAGACCGCGGGGATCCATACCACTGGGGAAATCAAATTGAGCGAAAGCCGAAAAGTACCACCGAGCGGAACACATTCAAGAGTATAACGCAGAGCACAAAATGACACTCCTGTCGAGGAAGGAAGAAGTAAGCCAGCAATCAGTAAAATCTTAAATATGAAGAGTTGAGGTCAATTGAATACAGTCAATTACAATACGAAAAGAAAAGGTTTCTTTATGAGGGTCCTGCTGGGAATTTTTTTTCCCACAAATCATATCGAAATTAAGATTAAGTAACGTAAATAAAATTTGTTGATTGTTTTTGGAGGAGGCGTACTTAGGGTTTGCTCTATATTGTGGGGCCACTCTGATGAGAAACAGTGAGATCTGCAAGGCATTCAAGTTCGGTTCAGATCTGCAAGTGCAGTGATTGCAATCCGTGGATACTGAATTTTAAAAAATTCAATAAACTGTGATCTGACTACCTCGTCCTTAACTATTCGAGTTAGCCAACTGATATCCTATTATAACTTTTCACCACCTCATCAAGAGGCAGCGAAAAGGGAAAAAAAAGGCTGCAGAAACTTTTTTATATGATTATTGGTGCTTTGGTGTAAAACTTAGATTAGGATGGCGCTTCTCTTCATAGCAATGGAAGTCGACACAGTTCCAGACAAACTGTAACAGAGTCTTTAACCGGACTTTAGACGTATCAAATTCTAACTGGCTTGGAAAAACAAGAACCAAAATCGAATACAAATGCACGAAATTATTAAATGTTGTGAGCTTTCATTACGCGTTTGACACTTTTTGAAGTGCAGATATCTATTGTCCAGTTTTGTTAATTGAGTTGAGAAGTTGAACTCTTCCTCAATAGTAATTTAAAATCCTACTGGGCCTCCATGAATAAAAGTTATTTAACTATTACTGGTTTTAAAAATGTGGCATTACGTGATAGTAAAATTAACTCTCGTTGTGCTATGGATATTCATTGCTCCTCCCCTATGAATAAGAGACAGCCAATTGAAGTTTACCCTCTGCAAATACTGGGTGGCGCAGAAGTAACTTCATCATTTTGAACATTAATTACACCACAATTAATGCAGTTATAAAAATAGATTACGTATGAAATGAAAGACAATATTTTAAAGTTTAATAAGTTTAACATGATTTTACTTAAACGTTTTCCATCATTATTCAAGCACAAGGGTATTCTATGTATATAGTTAGGTTGTCTCACATGAAATGTTGCATTTGAAAATGAAAGAAAACTACTATCGTAGAGAGTGTATTTTAATCACAATATAATCCTTCCTCCTCTATGACCTTTGCCTAAAGTTTTGCTAAAGCATATATTTCATTTCCAAATACTTTGCCATATTTTTCAGGAATGAACTTTTCAAATGCTTCAGCTATACTTCCCTTATGCAAGAATGTTTTATTTCGATAAAAAGCTCGAAGTGCTTAAATAAATGATAATCAGTGGGTGAGATATCAGGAAAATAGGATGGATGTGGCAAAATTTCGTAATTCAGACTTCGCAGTTTGTCGACCGTATCTCTAGAGAGAGAGAGAGAGGGAGAGGGGGAAGCATTATCAAGCATTATTACGGGGAAGCATTATTACGAGCATAATGCTCGTTGGGTCGAGCATTATCATGAAATAAAATTAGTTGACCTCCATTGACCAGTCCTGGATGCTTCTTCTTCAATTTTTCATACATGCTATCGATATCTTGCCAATAAGATGTTGCTATTACGATTTTGCTGTCACATTATCGCCGTGCTGAAAAAATGAAACGTGAATGATTCCCATCCCAAACCACCAAATGGTGACCATTAACTTTTTCGGGTGCAATGGGGGTTTTGGCTAGTGCTTGGGCGACTCTTCTGCTCCTAACCACTGGTTAGTTCTTTTGCTGTTATCGAAGGGTATTTATTTCCCATCGCATGTTATAATTCGATTCAAAAATGGATCTTCTTCGAGCCCAATAGTTGATACAGAAACTACTCTAACTATGACATTTCATACGGGACAACTTAATATTCTTCATGATTTTTCGAAAATAACTGGAGTTACTTTATTGATTTTTTCGATGATGTTTTTTTAACTCATGGAGAGTATTAGACATATTGACATGAAACTTTCCTTTAATTAAAGTATCCCCATACGAAAAAATGTACAGGGGTTAAATCAGGAGATTGTGGTGACCATGGAACGTCACCAAAACGTGAAATTAAACAACCAAGGAAGGGAGTTCATAGTACTGCCATGGTTTCTCTTGCTGTAAGTGGCGTCGCCCCATTTTGTTAGAATCACAAATTCTGCCGGTCCAAATCTTACACCCGTGATAATAAATATTCCTGTATCATTTGTCTGTAATTGTCTCCTTTCACTGTCACGGTTGCACCATCAACAACCTCAAAGAAGTATGGACCAATAAATTTTGCACTCGTCATGCCACACCAAAGCGAAACCTTCTGTGCATGCAGTGGCTGCTAAATGGGTTATCCTAGGGTTTTCATAACACCAGAATCGACAGCTTTGTTTATTAAAATTTAAACTGAAGTGAAATTGGGCCTTATCAGACATGATTATGTGTGAGGTAAAAGTCTCATCAATCGTACACCATAGAAATATGCGTTCGATGTCCTTTCTTTGTTAATCGTATGAGAAATGTAACAATTGTGTTACTTAAATTTTATGTGGAAACAGCTTTAAATATTTTGTTAGGATGCATTGCAATGATCTTCGAGAAATTCGTAGTTGACTGGACCGTTGCCTAGTCGACGTTTTTAAATTTGCTGCAACGCTCAATGAAACACATTTAATTACACATGTATTTCGTACCGATCTCGATGTGCCAAAGCGTTCTTTGTCTTTGGTTGAACCGAAATGTCTGAATCTTGAAATCATTTCAATAAGGCAATGTTTGGAAGGCCTTTGTTGATTAAATGTTCTTACGAGGTCCTTCTGCACTACAACTAACGATGCATTGCAAGAGAAGTAATTTTCCCTATCTTTACTCGTCTGTCCTTTCTACATTTCGGCATTTTTGAGATATGATAATTGTGTAAATTTTGATTGAAAAATGTGCTTCGGATCCGTATCATCGATACAGGATGAAACTTCAAAATTTCATTTTTCAATTCCTATGTTACGTTTTTTTATAGCTGTATTAGTTGTGGTGTAATAAATGTTCAAATGGGGAACTGACTTTTGCGCCACCCTGTGCATAGATCGAGCTGTGTGAGAAATAACGGGCTGATGATTTACATTTTGCCAATAATTCCACTCGAGTATATACGTGACGAGTCGTAATATCTCTAACGTTAATTTTGAAACCCAATGCATTTGAATATATTCGGAAAATAACGAATTAACGAATTGTAAAACCAGGTTGGAAGTCCCCTTATGTGTAGAAATTTAAGCCTGTTCATCCTTTTAATGGTAACATTTGCACACTACGCAGGCCATTTACAGCTATACCTGCAACAGACGCAACCTATCCGAATGCTTGTTTTTCAATTCAGTACTCTTCTGCATGAATTACGAATTGAACGTTTATTGGCGGATATATGTAGACACGTTTGTAGCAGGCTATATCTAGGCTAATGTATGAAACAGAACAATCGGAGTTCAGTGCGCTCTCGACGTGGGGAGGCAAATTTACAATGCGGTAATAAAACGCTCCGGCTAGTCCAAAGCTCGTGACGAAAGCACAGATCACCTCGAAAACAGAGTCGAAATTGATTTTTACGACCGTTTAAAGAAACCGCTTACAAGTGGTTAGCCTGGGACGACACGAGGATCGCAAGTGTGGGAAGTGTGGACAGTCATGAAAAACGTTGAGGGATAACGCAACGTTGCACCTATCTTCCGGAACCTTCTTTTGGGTGATAAGACAACGTGGCAGTCGGGGCATTTGAAAAGGACCCAGGCCGAATGAATGGCATGAGAAGGGCGGACGACGTCGGGGAGTCACACTTATTCGTGCGAGAATATTAAGCGTCGGGTAGCATATTCGAGTCTGAAGATGCGGAAAGGAGAATCTGGTCGTATTTTTGTTTGCACCCAGCATTTGTGGAAAGTCCTTAGATGTCATAGCTCAAGCCGAAGGCCTATTTCGAAATCACTTAGTCCATCCACGATTAAGGGCTGTATTCAGCTCTTCTAGAGCTACTACCCCTACTGCGCGAAGCGCCGGTGTGTGGGATGTTTTCTTTGGCGTTCCAGTCGTTGATAAAGGGTCATTTTTTATCTGTTGTGTAACTCCTGGAGCTCCTGAAAGACTAGTGTCCTAAATGAACTCTAAATTTACCTTTAATTAAATCTTGAAGTTGTTTTTTTCAATCCCCACTCAGGGCATGTAGAAACACGTGCCTAGACCACTCAGCAACCCGGTACCATAAATGTTGAAACCCAGTGCTTTGAAATGAATCTATATTGACCTGGAAAAAACGTCGATATCACGAAATTTGAACTCGCGTCATCATTGCCGTGGCGAGCACTGTAAGTGCTGCGGCCTCTCGCCCTTTGGCTACTCCATCACGAGCTCAATAAAGTATATTTAACGGTGCGAAAGTAGACCTCATTCACTACGCTTTAGGTTCTGCACTCATTAAGTGGGTTTGATTGAGTATTCCATTAATGAGGTTCTAAACTTACTATGTAATTTTTAAGTCCATTACATACACTACTAAGTCACTTTCAACTAGACGACAGAATTATGACACCGCAATTAATAGTTACGACATAGAGATAGTTTCTTTTGTAAATTTTTCACCAGCCTATAATTTTCCAGGTTAGTGCTTCTGAGAGATGTTAAAAACACTCATACCTAAGTACTCATACTAAAATACTCACCGGGAGTCAAAAGCAAAACGAAACACTTTGGAGGCAATGCGTATAGGAGTGTTTACTTAAGAGTGTTTGACATCCCTTACACTCAAAGACCAAGGAAGAAATGGAAATAGATCATTTGTGTAACTTAGCATACAAACAGATCCAGATAAAAACATCTTTTTACTTGTTAAAAAACTTCTGTTTATTCTACCTTACACAGTTCAGCAAAAAGCAATGGATTCGGTATAACCCAGAACGCTTCAGTTCGTTTTTTATCTACCCAATCTCCTATAAAAAGTGTTTCGCTCGAAAGCGCTTTCACATGGAAATGAAGGTAAAATTGTCATCATTGTGTACGTGCGTCGCGGCGCTGCTGTCGTCACTACGGAGCGTCGAGGGCCACAGCACTGGAGTCAGAGACCCTGTAGCTTGTGATTCCATGATACCTCAGCACGGGCGCCTCGCCCCTCAAAGAACACCTTCTCCCCACTCTGTATCGGCGGTCCTCAACGATAACCGCTCTGTAACAGGTGGTTATAACTCATACCGATAATGAATTGTCATCAGTGTGTACTCTTTCGGTAGACATTTGGAATATAGGTGTAAACGGTAAGTTGGGACAAATGGAACAACAAATTAAAACCCGTTGTACGTGGAAGATAAAGTAGGATGCAAAAAATATCCTGAGTAAAATTTATAAGCTCACAGATTTACAATAATTGTTTCCCTGCACATGGGAGCCCTTAGCTCCCATGATCTTGTGAATGCACTTTCTGAAGGAGTGACAGGCGTTCATTGCATGGACCGAAATCCTCGCTTAATGGCAAACTTCAGGTAACGAACAGTGCTGTCAAACTAATCATCAGACACTTTCTCAACTTCGTCCCCAGCAAATAATCACAACGACTCAAATCTGATGAGCATGGCGTCCAAACATCTTAAGGTATTTACAGTGGCAATTTTCGTTGAGGTGGTCGTGGACAGCTTTGGCTTCATGAGCGGGCACTGAGTCTTGAACGAACATAACTTGCTTTAGATCGTACTTTATAACACAAAGTAACATGACTCTCTCTCTCTCTCTCTAAGTCTTCAAAAACTTTGCATACTCAGGAGTCCTGCTTCGATAAAATAAAAGGGGAAGATTTGACAGTCGTTTGCAACACTTGCAAACATTATGACGGTCGCTAGATTTTTACTCTCCATGACGGGTGGAACTTCTGATGGGCCCAAAGCCATTTTTCTCACGTGTCTGCGATTTGCTACCTGATCATCAACAAATTTTTCTTATCTTCAAAGAAGTGAAGAGATCCCTCACGTCTCGTCGAATGGTTCAATAAAAATTCACTTCATTCTTTCATAACCACATTTAAACCTGGTGTTAGTATATTTTGAAGACATCTCCAGCAGGACTGCATTTTGAGGTCAAATCTCACAGACACTTTAGTCATGGATACTACGTAGCAAAAAGATTTAATCTACGGATACTCCCACTTTACCGTTTATATCTAGTTATAGTTTAATTGTAAATTGTCTTTCAGCACTACAATTGCTAGAAGTTTTTGAACGTTGCAAATACACCACAAAAATTTAGCGTTGCTTATAGTAATGATACCATAAATATCTTTTATATTATTGCATTACCCCCGAAAATTTGTGCAAACATTTGTTTCCTGCAGTAACTCTGATGACAAGCGACAACAGTAGCGCGGGCTTCAAAGGGTTCTTCCTCCAGGCCAGGAACCCTGAGGACGCGCGGGTCGGCAGTTTCTACAACCTGCCCTCAAATGCTCAGTTCTTTCAATGCAACGAGTCCCAAGTAACGTCAAAAACTAGTTGACCTATCACAAAAAAACAATCATAATCTTATCGTCTGTTCAGTTTCAGTTTTTACTATAGCGTACTTCTATTTCACCCAGAAATCATTTCCACCAAACTACTTCTAGTTTTCAGAATAATTTCGCCTATTTTTAGTGGAATCGGTGGGGTAGCCGTCGTGAATAAGATAATTGCTTTTCGTTTCAAGATTAAAAGGAATACGTCCCATCATTTTTTCGAAAGTCATAAGATTATCGTTTATTGTGCTTATATCATTCAAGAATGTGTACTGAATCATGTGCTAAAGTTTTGTGTAATTCCGACGGTTGGATCGNTGAGGGACTTCTAGACGCTGTAGAAGTCGGACAATTGAGACACTTAGCTATGTTTTTCTGTTATATTATTGTATAATATGCATTCATAAGAGTATTAGAAGGCGTAGGAACCCTTTTACACTTATATATTTTTTTCAAACAATTTCTTGTTTTTTAGTAACTAATAATTTCCATGTCAATATCCTGCATATTTCTGTTGGGTAACATTATTTTTACTATTCCACGCATTGTTATTTATCTATATGATGAAGTGCATTGACCTGGAGTGCTTAGTTGACCATTTGTCGGCCTTTGAAAGAAAGTGGTTACCTGGTTACCTCCCCCCCACCCTCTCTCTATTTAGCCTCGCAACCACTACTTCCCAAGCCCAAAAAACCAAGGAGCTAACATTTAGGAAAGTGGCGGGGACCCGAAAGTGTTATAAGCACCATTTTAGAGCCAAATAGGTGGTTTTACACGAAATTGTCGTTTATTTACTTTGCAAAATATCATTAGGGAGTGTATATATGGTTCTGCAGTAAAAATAAGATATTTCGCAATTTTTCACCATTAACTACAACTTTCGTCGTTCGTAAATCATATGGAGCTCACTCGATAGGAAATTTCGATGCGTATAGATTGAAAGTTTAAAATTTTAGTTCATTGAGTTTGAAAAAAGATACAGACCTCAAAGTGAGAAAAAACTGAACAAAATTTTCATTTAATTTTTTTATACAAATCGAATAATTGTTTTTTTCAAAACTGAACGTTCAGGTTATTGTACTCATTGAGACGCATAAAATAAGACACAACCCATCTTTTCAGAGCAAATATTGTGGGTATGTATACCATTTGAAAATTTGTCGAAAATTTCGTTTCTTTCGATATCTCGTTTTCTTTCAGAAATCGAAAAATTTATCATGGACAAAATGTGTTTCTTTTATCGAGTTACATACGTGTGCCAAATTTGAAGCAAATCCGTCATATAGAGAAATCCATAGGTTAAAAATGGGACGACCTCTTATTAACGAAAAACATAAAAAATGTCAATGAACAATAGGACTAACAAAAAGTTAGTCCTATAACTCTTATAACTATAACTTTATAACTATAACTTTAACTTTTATAAAACTTCGAGCAAAATTTTTTATTTCGTCTGCGTTATTGAAATAAAGAATGCTGTTGCGCATTAATCTCGACACCATTCTCTAACTCTGTTTATAATAAAAAACACTTCTGTCGATTATTAAGCTCTCAATTAATGCTAATGAGTGCCTAATATAGATTAGAGTAGAAATTTGAATTTTTTAATCTGATTTGAAAATTTTATTATTTTATTTGAACGTACAGTAAATATTTATTTTTCCAAACCAACACGTGTGTACTATTAGATAGACACATATATGCTGGAGAGTATAGTATGATCGTTAATTGAGTATAGCAATTAATTGGAATTAATATGTTACGAGACTTTTATAATGATGTGCAACTGTTATGACTCTCGAAACATAAGTGTAAAAAGAAATTCGCACAATATTTTAATACGATGGAAACCATTGGAAACCCGTCATTTCTGGCCAGGCATCACCTAACCTGAGTGCCCGCTATGGATGATACTTATATGTTATTATTCAGATACTTATATGTTATCATTCAAAAAAGAATTCCTGTTCATCTAATTCCATCCTCAACTAAGTTCAAACAATATTCAAAAGAAAATGGTCTCAACGGGAGAGAAAACAAAAAAACAAAAGGCGAGTGAAATTCTGCGAAGAAAAATTACTAAGAAAAAGTAATTTTAGACATAAATACAAGAGTATTAGTTGTAATTTTTGGATACAAAAAATAGAATATTCAAATATTTTTCAACATGTTTCCGGTGAATAAAATTGTAAAATACATTACTTAGAAACGAATTGTATGTACTTTAAATATTGTCTACAAAAGCATTTTTTCCAATACTTCGGGAATTTTAATTATTATGTAATAGGACAAAACCACCAATAAGTTATAAAATATAATGTGAGCTCATGTCCTACTGAGCGGATTGAAGTTAGTACTCGTGAGATCTTTATGCTTCATGTCTGCATCTGCGAGATTTTGTGTTAGGCACTAATTTAGTCAGCTTCACTTTCCCAGTCCTTCGTTCAGGGGTATTCAGTTGATTTTTTTTTAAATATTAAATCATCTGCAGCATACAGCACTAACCCACATTTAACCGAATTTGCTACTGGGATTGGACACCAAAGTTTTTTCACAAATCTTATTGAATTTAGGTTTCTATATAGTTTCTGTTGCATCGTGGAACAGTTTCATCATTGTTCCTTTGTGTAGAATGAAGTTTCAAACGACCAATCACTTGTTTTTGGAAGTCATTTTTCTTACTGCATTAAAGCATCTGATAGATGCATAAGCATTAGTAGCAGCATTTAACCTGATAAATCAATTGGTGTAAAATCAGAAAATCTTCTATTTAAATCAGAATCCCATATTTTCAAATGATCTACGGTGACAAGTTCAGCATAAATACCCATCTCAGATTTATTTGCCATTGAAAGTAGGTAGAATTGTTGTCAGATATGCTCTATACAGAAAGTAAATCTTATGACAATTTTATGATACACATTTATAAGTTTTCATTGCCATCTTAGCATTAACCATATTTACTTGCATTATCAATAGTTATTTTTTCATGAAACTACTGATTCGATATGCTTTGTTTTTCGCAGACATTCATTCGCAAAATTGTAAAATGATTCACAAATTCCTTATCATCAGTGGTTATGAGGCTTCCTTTTGGGTATGTCACTAGAAAATCGAGTACTCTGTAGACATTTTTAAACACTTCCTTTTCAAAAGCCTTTATTTTCATTGTATTGTAAAATCTTCACATGGTCTGCACTTTATTTCCAAAATATTGCATTACTTGAAGTAGCATTTGGCCCGATTTTTGGCCACATTGATAACTATAGTTGAAATTTCAAAGCCGCATTATATTCAGAGAAATTAGCTTATTGGGCAAATGAGTTTCACCTATTGTTTTTTGAGCTCCAGTTATTTACTAAGTTTATCGATTGGTTTTCAAGGCTGTGACCGAAGTTCAGGTTATATACGAGTACTGAAAAGGCATTCGTCTTCATGAGGGATAGACTTGTTTCTTAGTTGTTCCACAATGATGGGACGAAAGCAAGACGTCTCGGAATGACAAAAAATGGTAATTACATGCGATCAGGCTAAGGAAGTGAAGGAAGTAACGAAATTCGCTGGTGTTTCATGCTTCATCGTTATAAGGGCCTACCAACAATGGAAACAATCCGGTACATACGACAATGCTCGGTAAAATTCTAATCGGAAGAAAATTCAAACCGATAGGGTCCACCGCCGTCTATCCCGAATTGTTCTCTGAATCGTTTTGCAGCAAAGACGGAACTACTGCGGAACGTCTATGGTCACTCTTCTCCTGCTGCTTCTGACCTAACTTTTCGAAGGAAACTCCACGCTATGGATATGTGGAACAAAGTGACTCGTAAACGGCTGATACTAACTCCTGCCCACAAACCTTTCTTATAAACTAGCACTCATACATTGACTGTAAAGGAGTGGAGAAATAATATCAGATGAATTACGAGTCTGTCTCTATAGCAATGATGCTTGCCGTCGTACTCATCGAAGACCTCATGAAGTTTTCAACGAAGCTTGTATGCATGGGGCGATACAAGGAGAAGGCGATACAAGGAGAAGGCAGCCCCAGATTTCATGCTCTGGGGCTGTTTTAACAACTCAGAAGTGGAACATTTATTTAATATATCCGTCAAACTGAATAAGCATGGAGGCATTGAGCTGCTAGATAACTGAGTTTTACCATTTCTTAATATCTGAATGAATAAAGGCATGTTCCTTTACCTATCTTTTTGAATGGCAGCTGCTAAATGAATGCATCAGGCAAGAAGTGACGTTAATTGGTATGACAGTCTTTCAGGATATGTCCACCATTTAGATTAGCAGTTAAGTTCCCAGACATGAACCCCAATAGATAATTTGTGGGAACCCCTGGAACGACAAGTTAGACTTCGAGAACATCATTCACGTACAGTAGCCGCACCTGATGCATGAGTTGATGCATGAGTAGTTTAAAATCAACCAGGTGTACATTAATACACTTGTAGACTAAGTGCTGGGTTGAATTACCGCCATTATTCCTGCCTTTGGAGATCTTACACCATATTCATAGAAGGTGACTAATATTTTGTGTGCGGAGATTTTCTTTGCAAATCTAATTTCTCTGAATAACTCAATGAAGAACTTCTAGATTTTCGTGTGTCACCAATTTTAAGGAGCCATTTTTCTCGCCCATCAAAGCACTAGCTCTATCTGCTACTGAAAATATAGTTACTTTGATTTATCATTGACACTTCAGCATTGCATTTGTTTATAATTTGCACCAACAGTGATAGAGCTGCTTTATAACGATTTGCAGGATTACATTTCTTAGGAAATTCAACCCTATCAATACGTCTTTCACGTATTCGCAATTAAGCATAACTGTCTCCCATTGTCGATTATCAATTTGAATTGAAATTTCCTCGTACATCAATAAAGTGGCTCAGCTGTTATTCTCTTAATTCACGTTCGGAGGAAATATCTATTTCCGTAAGTATATTGAGTCAAAAATTGTACAGCATGGACACAAGATGGCATAAATGCAGAAGAAACAAAATTAATGAACTGATCTAGCATGATCTACGTACTATAGTTGTCCTACAGTAGCTTGGCACTTTCTGCACAGTCGAAGTTTGCGGGACTGATACAAATTTCTTTATGGATTGACATTTTTATTCCGTGCAGGATGCAGTGACTCACACTAGTCCAGAGCTTAAACAAGAGCTGGAGGTGATGTGGAGACCAGGATCGTACTCAGGACCAGTGGCTTTCAGGTAAGCAGAGAACTGCATCCAGTAAGAGACAACAGTCATCCCGAGCATAAAGCGATTGATCGGTTCCAGCAAACATAGCTATACAGTCATCCTCAGTATAGCGCGATATCAATTAGAGAAAACATCACAGAAAACAAAAAATATTTGCATCAAAAGAAGTAAATAGAACGTGTGATAAGAAGCAAATAAGAAAACTGAGCGATTGTGTACCGGAACCGATTTAGCGCGATATGTGAAGAACGACTGAACTTCATTATTAGCATAACCGATATTCATGACCAGTTGTTCAACAAAAAAAGTAATATTGATACGTCTAAATATGTAAGATGCATATGAACAAGTCATCAATGAACACGTGGCGTTTTAGTTGTAGCCGAGTTGCAACGCATTTATTCGTCTTCGCTCCATTCAAGCTAATTGATTGACTGAAACGAAAAGGAAATTAAATGAAAAATATGCTAGAGAGACAAATCTAAATTCAAAAATTCTGATGGAAAAAAGAAGTGAGAGACGCTGTTCAAAATGATATTGGCAGTCGTTCTTTTCACTCCAAGAAAATGTTAGTTCTTCAGTGGTCTCAATAGTGGACTCAATAGCGTACCGGTTAGCATGATGGACTCGCAGCCGGGGCGTTCAGGGTTCGATCCCGGCTCAGGCAAGGTATTTCACGTAACCAGGGAGTACTTCCCTTGGGAAAGGAAGCTTAAGCCTCACATTCTTCACCACGTCAGTAGTTATAAGTCATTGAAAACCCAACGGTAAAACGTGTTGGAATTAATAAAAGTTCTTTTTATCTTTATGGAGGCCCACATTTGGTATATATAGTACACGGATCAACGGGTTAAGCCCTAAAGAGATTTGTTGTTCAAATGTTTCTTCTGTGTGGAGATTTCTTTTCCCAAAGTACTCACTGCACCCTAAATTTAAAAACTTTATTCAAGAAAGACATTTGAATAGTAATCACATGGCATGAAAAACAACGTAAGGTGTATTAAACTAAGAATTCATGTTTTAGTTTTTAGATACTAGTCTACAGCTTGACGATAATTCTTGGGTAAATCCCCAGAAAGATTAAATAATAGACAAATCAATACATAAATCACTGGGGTTAAATTAATAAAAATAATGAGCCATATAACTTATATGATATTATAGTTGGAAGAATGGAATATTTACCGGCACTGATTGAACATCCCACAAAAATAACATGTCATACAAAAAATGGAATTTAGTTGTAGAATAGACGGACATCGATGAATGAGATACAGATAAAACCAACACATATGTTGAATTCAGTGCTTTCCCTGCGGACCAATTGCTCCCTCACATTAGGGGAGCTCTGGCAGAGTAAAAAGCATCCTATTAAAAATGCCGGAAATACAAACGATAGAATCGACCTCACCACACGATATCATTATCCACAACGAAACTTTGAGTTAGATGAACCACATCTCCCAGGGAAATTTTCACTGAAAGGATACGTCTACCACAATGTTGACAAACTCTCTTACATTAAGAGGAGGGCTGGCTCTATAATTAAGATCAAAGAAAATCTGCAACCACAATTGAAAACGAACAGGGTAGCCGAAAAAATTGAGGCTATGTATCTCACAATGCACCCATGACTAGAAACAACCCTCAAAATTGTACTCGTTTATCGAAACCATGCCAATACAGCTGATGACAATGAACTCTATGATTTACTTGACAATATTTTAAATACGCCGAATGAAAGTCTAATTGCGGGTGACTTCAATCTCCCCCACATAGATTGGAATTCCAGACGAAGTCTAGCACCCGGATATAAGCTCATTGTTCCACTCAATGTAAATTCTTTGCAGCAGCATGTCTTCGAGGCAACCAGACAGAATAATTTCCTGGATCTCGTCATTACGATTCCTGACCTACGAATAGGAGGGATTGAGGCTACTGACAGAATAGGCATGATTGACTTTGCACTTTTAGTTCGTGGGCCTGATACTATGGAACAACGAAAGTTATCCTTGACTACTCATGGGCGAACTTCCATTTAATGAAAGAGGAACTTAGCAGAAATTACTTTGAAAAAATGGTGGGGAATAAAAGCGCTCATGAATCGTACGTAATACTAAAAAAATTATATCAGCCTCTGAAAAATCTATACCTATGAAACAATTGAAGCCAGTCACAGACCCTTCTTGGCTTTTGCAAGAAATTATTCCTCGTAAATGCTAGACAACAATCTTACCCAATATTTAACAGAAACAAAACAGAAGTTCATCGCTTAGACTCTAGATCATATTCGCTCTTGCAAGGCCATGAAGCGAATAGTAAGTGCATATAGAAACAAGGAAGCAATGATATCAGCCCTAGCAAAATTCAATGCAAAAAGCTTCTGCAAATATGTCAACGATAGGCGACTGAAAAGAGACATTATACCATTAATCGACCGTGACTGCTCAAACCAGCCATCAAAAGTAAAGTCAGAATCCTAAATGCTTGCGTATCAATGTTCACACGTGAAGATTTACCTGAAATTTTTCAACCTCAAGCGTTAAATGTCCAGCAAAGCCTGGCGGATGCCATGTTTTTGGTTCAACAGATAGAAAAACAGCTATACTTTCTGTCTTTACAAATCGAACGCCTAGCCTCTCGCATCGTCAAAGAAATCGCTGAAGTGATCAGTGAACCTCTTACGAACATCTTACATCGATCATGCTGAACTGGAATGGTTTCGCAGGATTGGAAGTGAGCGAAAGTCACGCCCATCTTTAAAAACATTTAAAAAAAACATTTATTTACCACAAGTAATTTACATGAGATACAGGCTTACA
>VOMN01001970.1:0-20980 GCA_014899125.1 Orchestia grillus
TCCAGGGTAGAGCTGCTGAGGTTGGGGTCCAGGGTAGAGCTGCTGAGGTCGGAACGGGTCCAGAGCAGAGCAGTAGCCTGCGAGAGCATTCAAGTCTGATAGTGCACCCGTCAACGTTTATTCATCAATACACGAGGTAAGTCGTACCCTCCACGACACACCGCGGTGCTCGATGGCTCTCTTAACAAGAATGTATCATAACGCCTGGCCAACGCACGGTTCTCTAGCTGCCTGGTACTTCAGAACCCATTCCATCTCTGACTACTCCTGTCAGGCGCGCTACACCAAAACATAATTACTCTTGCTGTGCTCCTCGTTCACTGCACTTTTTGGAAGAAATTTTACAACTTAGAAATTTTACATCTGTGCCAGCAGTCGGGATTATTTACTGCTCGTGGATAAAAACTTATTAGCTGTGCTGCAACAAAATCTTTGAAAGCTGATCCCAGCTCAATTCTGGGCCTGAAAGTTTTTCTATTCTAATATGTGCTTATATGCTTAAATAAATGGTAGTTAAAGGGTGAAAGACTATGAGAACATGGAGGATGTGATGCAGTCTCATAACCCGAGTCTGTGAGTTTCTGCTGCGTCTATCTTGTAACATGCGGTCGCGCATAACGTAGAGCAGAATACACGTCGTCTCACAAATTCAGGTTTAATTTCCTGCAATCGAGCTTGCTTTTCAACGAGTTGATTACATACAGTAAAGCGTACAGTAGTGCTCCCATTGGTGTCCAGAAAACTGTACCTTATTGAAAATCAGCGCTGTTTTTCGCAAGAAATTAGGCAGTTTTTCGCAGCGATGGTACTTCCCTGACGTATTCTGGCAGTTTTGCGCATATTATCTCCATGGGCGACACTTGGCTGGTGGCCGCTTGGAGATTTCAGCAGTAATTTTCGACGGCAGAATTCAGGCAAACGAGTTTTCTGAGCACACGGTCGTTGACAGCAGTAAATTCCTCGGTCGCAGGCGGGCTGGTAGCCCCTAGTAGTTCGCGGCAAAAATTATCTGTAGTCCGACATTCGTTTTCTGCAGTAAATTACTACTGTTTTAGTAAATACGCGTCATCTAACTTAGTGATAAGCTGTGTCACGACGTGTGAGGTATTAACGTGTCAGTAAGGTAACAGTGTAATGCCACTGTTCAATGTGCTCATATACATGTATATCTATGCCATCAAATGTTAAAGACAAGTTGCTTTAAATGTATGTAACTATAGTTGTTGATCATGATATGTAGTTTTTGTCTATGAAACTGTGACTCGCCTATGACTGCACTACTCAACTGTTCTGAACCATGACGCTGTTTGCAATATTCATGATCAGTTCAAGATTGAACTTTTCTGTTATAACTACAACAATTACGGTTATGAACTTAAGTTTACGGACTTGCGGAGTGCCTGAAAAAAGTTTACTTCGGTTGCATGTCACACAAGTTGCTGCGTTATGAATGTCTCCGAAAAAAATGCATTATGCATTCTACGGGCTGCTATACGAGGGCACTTCTCTAGGTCTCCATCAACCGGGTGCGTGTTGATTCACTTCAATGAAACCGAACGATGACAAACAGACGAATTTCAACTGTAACTCGTATTTCTCTGCTTGGTTGAATTACCCTCGAAAGCCTCTAATTCTACGAAATTCAATGCATTTTCATGAGCAATACGTATGCGATTCGAAAATGCACCTTATTTGAGCGTGTTTTTGCATACATTAGTCATGAGTACAAAACGATGTGAAAATCCCACAAATTCGACGTGTGTTTCATATTCAAAATTGAAGCTTCTGTTTGAAACTAGAAGATAACAATCGAACGAAAACAAGCTCGTAAAAATTAGTATTTTTACGACACTTCTATCATACTGCAACTTGTCTGACACGCACCTGGAGTAAACTTATGTCTAGCACTGCACATGTTGATAAGAGAAATTGGATTGGAGTATGTTGTTTTTGTGCCATGGAACACTGAAAATTTATTTCAAATGCTCAGTAGTTTGCGTGGCAACTGCCTTCACAAAAGCGCAGAAGTGATGTCAAACGTCACAGAGCAATGTAGAATTTAGCCATCAACTTATTATATCCGTGCTGTGCGTTATCACAATACAAATTGTCATTCAAATTTGCAGATAATTTATTTATTAGGCAGCGAATTGTAAGTGAATTTTTAATATGTTACTTTCCGTCAAATTTCTCAGTAGTGATTGTATTTAAACTGACTACTTCTGCTAAAGCTAATTGGTATTTTTATTGCTTCGATCACGAGTGTAGGGTAAAAAGGCACAGCTCAAAATGTTTAGATCTGTGTTGATCTTCAATTTATTTTTAACAGTAAACTTATGTCAGGATCAGGCAATGCAATTATGTTCGCATTGAATTCAGTCTTTGAAAATAAAAAAAAGGGCTACAATATGTTGCTATGTTCGATGTTCGGCCTGAAATAATATGGATGATACTGGAATGAGAAACAAGTTTTTTCGTAGCCTATTCACAACGTTCTGCAAAATGAAAATAAATCGGAAACACAAGAATTGCAACTTAAGTTCAATTTCTAATTTCTAATTCTAGTGATTAATTTCTTTGTATCTTTTCAAACTTTTTGTAATTTAATGAATAACTAATTGCTCCACACTGTCGTCTTTATCTGTCATGGATCCTACGCCGCTGCCAGCATTTGTCGTAATAGTGATGTTTGGTGTAAATGTTGATCGATGTTTAGTCTGTTAATTAGTTCATTTTTGTAGAAAATTGGTTGAGGAATCAAAACATAACTATCATATTTTCGATTAGTAAAATGACTTAAGCGAGGCAAAAAAATTTCAAATTAGCCCAAGTTCCCGGTTTGGATTTGCTCTAACTGTCATCAGGGGACGAAGTGTATTATTGACTACAATATGTGTTTACATTGGGTATCTAGGCTACGGGGCATCAATTTAACATGAAGTATTTTAAACTAAAACAGGAACAAAATGGGCTGGGGCGAGGTATCAACATGAGTGTTGAATGTTCAAAGGAAGAAGTTGTTACTCTGTTACGGCACATCAAGGTGTCGGTTAGGGTTGTTAAGATTATTAATGCTACGAAAGGATTCTAAAAATTCTTCTTGAGTATTGTTTTTTGACTCTATGTCAATATCAGTCGCCTTCAAATGGCGTGAGACAGTCAAAATACTAAGACCAAAGATGTTAAGATATTTATTTGACCTCGGCGAGGGTTGGGTTTAGCTCAAAAATCGCCTTTAGCTGCTCTCGACCTTCTTTATGTTCAATACTCGAAGATGCTTTCGGAAATTGTGCAATGATGAAGAACCATTACGGAATTTCTGAAAGTATTTTCCTACTCAACGATCACTTGTGAGTTTGGAAGGCACTGCGCTCAAGTTTGAACTCATGTAAAAAAATTAAGCGTAGGTATTTTTTTCTTAATTTTATCATTTTTGGCTTATCTGCTTCAAAAATATTTCTATTTGAAATAAATTTTTTAGAGTGACTCGTACCGTAGACTCAACTGCGAGGATGTACCATTTCTTTGTGAAACGCTTTAATCTCTTCTTTGAAATTCCTTTAAGAAGGAATGTCGAAAATGTGTCCTCCTGAAGTGGAGGGCTTGCTCGTTTAGCCATCGCATTTAAGTTATCCTCCTTCCCTCTGGGCATCCGAGTTCAAAGAAAGTTGCATTATGCTCTCGCCTCAAGTGTTGTCCATTGTTAGAGGAGCTTCTCGCTATCGGCGGCGGACGTCATCACTACGGTGCTAATGTCTGGCGCGGCGAAATTTGAAACAATTTCCCTTTTCAAGACGTAAGTGTTCCTTTTATTCCAAATTGCATCCATCATATGTAATGCATCGTAACGTTGTGCTTCATATTACTCGTACTTTGTATTTATGTTTTCTTCCGCCCAAATGCTGAGCTGAAACTAGGCTTGACATTAGTGCAACAACGCCAGGAGTTTTAAAGCCTTTCAACGCTGGGCCGTAGATGCATTCCAGATGGAGGGTAAGCACGCATTTAGAAGTGGCTATGGGATTTTTTTTGGCAATCATGTATACGAGGTAAATTTATCCTCGTTGAAT
The DNA here is from genome assembly GCA_014899125.1 of Orchestia grillus. Taxonomy (NCBI): domain Eukaryota; kingdom Metazoa; phylum Arthropoda; class Malacostraca; order Amphipoda; family Talitridae; genus Orchestia; species Orchestia grillus. The sequence goes on from VOMN01001970.1 coordinate 4,071, forward strand.
ACCACTACATCGTTTGCACATCTCACGAAAATTAACAGGATGCTGTGAAAAAATTGCTAACTGACTTTCCAAGTACTCTCTACGTTCTTTTAAAATCAGCGCTGCTCCATATTCACTTAGCATAGCACATTGAGATAAATTACTTTCCTCATTTCATTGAAGCATTCCACAATATGCTTACCTGCAAAAAAAAAACGTTCGCAGATTCGTTCATTTGCGTACATGAGAAATTCTTTGTTTTCCCGTGAAGCAACAACAAAGATGCCAGCAACACACTTTTGAGTTTCCTTCCACTCAGTACAAGTAAGTTTTCTTTCACGTACTGCCGTCGATAAACTTTATAGTCTAGTTTAGTAATTATTTTTTGATTAATGAGTAAATAAGAGTTATCTCTCACTTCTTCAGTGGTGAATTTGAAGTAAAACTTTTCGTATCTCTACTCCTCACAACTCATCTATCTGAAATGGAACGTTTACACTTCATATAATTCATTTAAATGCATGGATGTAAGACGCAACGCCTTCAGACTAATCTCTTTAAACTCTGACTCCTTTGTAGCCAAATGAAGGACATTCTACTTCATCAAACTTCATAGAATTAACACACTCGCTGCATATATAGGAAGACTTTCTCTCACCCCGAAGATAATGCAGTTCATAGTTGCAGGGCATATCAGATGCATTTACACATCTGATAACAATTACGCATCTGCTTGGCCACATGTTTCTTGAAAGTTTCATTGCTTCGGTTGATTCACTGGCGTTCAAATGTCTATTTACTCACAAGGGAAGCAGGTACCCTCTACTCATTACAACTCGTATGTACACGCAAGAATTCTTCCTTATGTAAGTCCAAATTATATGTAAGATATGTTTTCTCGAAATAGAGGGTGCGAAAATTGATCGAGAAGACGTCGAACAGGAACATCAATCCGTCAGATACCTAAAATGCTACTGAACATTCTGATTACGCCACTCAACTGTTCGATTCGCGCTTCACTTTGACAATGGCACTATTATAACAGTCAATTAACCCGGGTCGGGTTCATACTGAAGAACTATTATCGCTGAGCAAACCATTTTTTTTAAATGCGAACGTCTCAACGACTTACACTATTTAAGTATTCAAAAATACAACCGTTCAAAGAAAAAAAGAGCAGAGTAAATTTCGTTGCCCGCTGCAATTTCAACATTAGCACAGTCCACAATTCCGAAATAAATCGAGTTTCAGAACCCAATCATACAGTACCGCCTGCCACTGGGTAGTCAAGTACCGGGCTACCGAACACAAAAAGTGTTCACAAATACAAAGAAAAAAACTTTTCTTTGTAGTATTTTTCCTAGAGTAGAAGTTACCAGTTTCATTCGTGGGTGAAATCAAAAAGCATGTTCTGTATACTCAAGTGATAAATCATGTCAGGTACCATTAATTACGTAATCGAAAGCCCTCGTACTTAATTATGAAGTAAACGTGTACTCACGAAAGACATGGAAATACAGACTAATCAAGTCCAAGCAAAATCTTCATGCAGCAATACAGTTACGAATGACTAACTTACAGCGGTTCTGCGTGGCTCCTCAAGAGGCCTTAGTCAACTTTTATTAATTCCAACACGTTTTACCGCTGGGCTTGAAATGCCTCACAACTAATGGCGTCGTAAAGGAAGTGAGGAATGTGTGGTTTAAACTTCCTTTTCCAAGGGAAGTACTCCCTGGTTACGTGAAATGCCTCGTCTGAACCGGGATTCGAACCCTGGTCCTCTCGGCTGTGAAGCCATCACGCTACTAGTACGCCATGGAGCACACACGGAGGCCATCGCGCTACCATCCACATGGAGCACACACAACGGCAAATTAAACTCTACGCAAATTCAAGGTCACCAATTAACACATCTGAAAAGGTAGACAGGAAGAGAGGGATCAATCTCCGCCATTACAATACCAATTACACTTCTATAACATTCCAGTTTAATTGTCTTCTGGCTCAGATTGAGTTCAGAGGGTGTTACTATCAAATGATGGATGTTGCAGTTTTGCTCTAGACCAAAAGTTCTTGTTTCAGATTCTGTTCATTACCCTGTTTCTGAAATTCTTGACAGTATCATCTACATAACAGCATCAGTTGCTCATTAAGAAATAAGGTTCGAAAATATTCCTCGTTTGATAGGCCTTTGATGAAGATGAAGAGAAAATGAGATGGTTGCTGGCAAAATTGAACTATGTAGTTTGATTTTTTCCAAATGAAGATGGCTGTTTTGAATTTAGATAATTTAGTGTTCATTGCACTCTCCAACACGAATGTACAAAACACGCTGAATTACGGGCATATGAAGTATCCAATATTCCAAGGTTAAATGTCGACAAAAACTGGACCACGGAGGAACTTATATTAAGGTTCAAGAATAAAAGCCCCTATTGAATCTGCATTGGTGCCAGCTCCAGTAGATCAAGGAGAATCGAACTGTGTTCAATCATCTAATCGCGTGATCTGGCCCCTTTTGTCACTTGGTTGCTAGGGAACCTGCGGGCATGAGAAGCGAGTGCTGCCCTCATCCACCGTACGGTCTACTTTCGCATACCTACGATGCCGCTATGCATGTGATAGTAATGGCATTCATTGACTCGACACTATTAATCTAACTCAATTTCTCAGTTACGTGCGACGCTTGTGCTCGTTGTTGGGAGGGAACTGAACGTGATTCCTGGGTTATTAATCGCGACTCTTTTACAGCAATTACCCTTAAACACAGAACGTCTCATGAAAACTATTTGAATGGAGCTGCTGCGATAATTAATTAACTTTTGCAGATAGGAATACATTAACCATTGACATTGCATCGATACCAACAATTTAAAAGTACAACCTTCAAGTGTAAATCAGACTATGTCTCAAAATAAACAGAGTTTAAAATAAAGTTTTGTTTATTAACGGACTGAAACTTTCAACTATTCAGTATGAAAGATTCATAGATCTGTGCGCACTATAAACAAGAGAAGAAGTGAATCTAGTGAATTGATGATACGTCATAAGCTCTGTAACATGTTTCATTGCCATCAACGCCAAGGAGATGCGTCATAAATCTCTAACACATTCATCACGCGTACATTAGGCTTTTCGTATGTTTTTTGAGTTCAGTTCAGTACAGTTAAAGGCAGTTTAAGAAGAGCAATGATTGCTGCTGGGGAAAATGAGACGAATAAGTTCGTTTAGTTCTTGCGCTCTAATCTTCTGGAATTTTCATATTTTTGTACACGTATGTTCTCGTTTTAATGTTCAATATATATATATATATATGTGTACCTGTAGATAAGTATCATTATCGGATGAAGTGATTTTTTAACTAGAGCGAAGAATAATCGCAAGGCCCGATTTTAGGCCCCAAATGAATGAACTATTCGTACCCGTTCCGGCGGAGTTCCGAGAGGCGTTAGACAACAGGGAAACGTTGTTATCGCGTGCCTGCGTCCATTGTTTTAGTAATGCTGGGCTGTTCCAGAGGGTCTATGCTATTCGCTAAGATTTTAGAGTTTCAATAATAAGGTGGATTTCCATGGTTATGACGAAAATGTTCTATATTTCTCAACATTAAGTGTATTTTTTAAAATATTAATTCACATAAAAGTTACGGAGTCTTGGCTTAGTACTGATTTACCCAGCTATTTCTAGTTTATGCTCGATGACCCACGTTTTTTATGTAGACCTATACTGTTATCAAAAAACGCTTCTATTTGGTTCATAGAGTTATTGTCTCCACGAGCATATTAGGGAATCAAAGACTTTTTTTTGTTTCAGTGCGTGTAGCTAATACGCATAGTGTTTCCGTTATTTGATATGAAGAATTTATCTTGCTTAGTTTTTCTTCAAACTGATTATCGACGAACATATTTTTGCGAGATTGATCTGAGTAATGTGAACAGTTCATCATGTTAGCTAAAAGCAACTCGTACTTTTTTCTGATAATTTTTTTATTCATATTTTTTTGTAATGTTCACATTAATAGTTTTCATTGACATTTCCAGATGCTTTCTTTGTAGTTAATTGCATAGTATTGTATTTTCAGTGTTTATTCAAAAAAGTCTGCTGTAAGATGCAATCTAAATATTCGTACCTCATTTCAGGGGGTGTACTTGAAAGTTGCTCCTTCACTGAGGAAGTGTTTCGGTTTGAGATGAATTCTGATATTGTTTGAAATATAAACACACTTTAATTTACTGAGTTTTAAAACTTCTTTCTGAAAGGTTTAACCGTGCAAATTATTTACAAAACCATCGATGAATAGTCTGCTTTACGATAAAAAATAGTGATATATTGCTATCACTCGCATGACAGCAAAATTTGACACGTTTCAAATCCAACTACATCTGCATAACTGGTTGGCTAGTAAGAAACTTTTGATGCGGCCTTTGGAGAGTTCTCTACATGAAGCAGAAAATCTTTGCAAAGATTTTATGAAGTTCGAGTTAGCATTCTAGAACTTTTAGTTATATGAATCTTTGAAACATTTGAAATATTTTAAACATTTATTCACCCCAAGTAATTTACATCAGATAAGTAATATACATCAGATAAATTGGCATCCAACATAACGATTACCCTTTTTGTCGCGTGCATTCAAATCTGGCATTGTTTTTGTTTGGTATTGTTGGGTAATAAGCAGCGAAAATTGTAAGAAATAGGCACGCCGACAAAGATCGTGAAAATCCGTCGAAGACAATTTGTGAATTTTTCTGGCAATGATTTTTATGCAATGGTAAGTCGAGGGACTAGTTGTTCTCTTTACGTTCTCACAAACCACGCTCAAGTCCATCTTATGGAGGACAAGGCGGAGGCGTTTTTCCTCTTTTTGGCCTCAGATTGGCTAATCGGGTACTCTAGCAAACTTTTAAGTTAAGAGAAAAGTCGTTTTTGCCAAACATTTACGGCTGGAGCTGTCTAGGAGTTGAAAAAAGCGGTGTGCCAACAGCGCAATAGAAGCGAGTGAAACTTTTAACAGGCCGCGTTATCGGGAAATACAGAACAGTTGTGAGCACGATTCGAAAAAATGTTATCTGAATGAAAAGGAAAAACTTCAGTCAGCTTCGCAACTCGCATCCAGAATATTGTTGGCCCCATAAAATGCCTTCAAAAATGCATCCTACAATTCAAAAATATATCCTACAATCCTGACTGAATTTTGACCGTGTCAGCGTGGGAAGATAGTATTGGCGATAATGGCTAACGTAAGTTTGATATGGTAATCCCGAATTAGGTTCCCTTGGCTTGTTAAGATACAAATTATGCTGAATACGGAAGATAACAACAAAGTAGTGTCCGTCCGCATACAACAGGACTTGGGATTAGAGATAGAACATCGAATGACTATTGAACGTTACGTAACCTTGAAAGTTGACAAAATCTACATTTGTCAATTAGACCATCATCCGTCTCAATAACAGCTTACAAGGTTTCAAAACCGTCCTCCGGCAGTGACGAGGTGAGTTAGGATCGTATGTTCGGAATGACATCCACAAAAGCCGCGTTGAGAGCTTTAACGAGGTTATCTGGACTCTTCTTGGATCGCCTCTCGACAATGTACTGAAAGTAATGCAGTAATACCTTCTTTAGTGCGCTCTCCTTCACTGGGATCCTGCGTCATCGCCATTTGTGTTTCAGACTACGCCTTGTTCACTACCTTCGACATGACTGAGGTTGGTATCTATCACAGTATCAGCAAACTTTATGACAGCCTTCAAATCGTAAGTGGGCTAATCTCTAATGAAACAGAACCTAAATTCCCCAAATTCAATCAATTTGCGGGACAACAGTGTTTCCAATCCCATTTTCATGTTAACTATAAGAGAATTCAGCGGAATTAAAAATTTACCCGTGAAGAACAGGAATTGACTGGATATCAATTACAAGAAAGCTGACGCAGAAGCTGACTGGATTAGACCGTACAGTATCATATCTATCACCAAGGAACGAACTAAAGCTAACTTTAGAATGTTTATCTTCAGTAAGCAGAATTTGGGTCTTTATAAATTCAGCTTCGCATTTGATAGGAGCCTCCATTTTGCTGAATGGTATGCTAATTATAAGATGCATAGTAGAAGTTATTCCGACTGAACTTGTTCTATGCATGTACACCTTCAAGTTCATGGGACATGTTTTGAAATTTTATTTGCTAATTTTGTTTGAAATATTTACCCATGAATGTGCATTGTAGTTTTTGGACAATTTTGCTATTTTTAAAAGTTTCCTCTGGATTGCCTCTGAATACTGCCTCACTATAATATTTGTCAAACTGAAGATCTAATTTACATGATGCTCTTTCTATCCATTATCTACTATTTACTTCACCCACTGAACTGTAACTCTTTTTTGATTAATTTATCGGACTCATTCATTGATGCAACTTTTTTTGAAATTTTTTTTTAAACAAGTCGATGTCTTTCTATGCTTCATCTGGGCGAGCGGAAGTTTTCGTGTAATAAGAAATCTATAACACAGCAAAGTCGGAAGAGGAAGGACATCATGATCTCAGAGGCGATGAGGTAAAGACAGGGCTAAAAAAGTCAGAAGGTCTCCATTAGAAGCGAAGACCAGCCGTAAGTCTCGCGTAACAAAGGGCCAAAGCTCGCGAAGAGACAGACATGACTGAAGTAACCTCGACTTTCGTGCTGTGTGGGTGTCTACAGCTTCTAATTCGATGAGCCTTAAATTGATCTAAAGATCCTTATCTTTAGCGAGGAGAGAATAATTTAGACAAATTCTACATCGCTCCATAGTGTGTTCAGTGTTCATAGGATCCGAAAAGAGCTGAAGAAGTCAAGCGTATGACGCAATGATGCTCCGATCTCGGAACATCTGTCCAAACGCTCTGTATAGAACAGCTCGTCCTGATTCAAAGACAAAAGGTACATGGAAGCTGTACTCATACTAGCACATGTATCTTTGCATGGAATGACAGAGTCTACATCGATGACACTGGCCGCACTTTCGAATAACTGACAATCGAGTGCATAACAAATGGATAGCTGAAATAGTTATTTCTTGGCAAAACTGACAGTAAAACAAACTGGGTATGAAAAGATTTGGAGCGAAGTCTGAACATTACTTTTTCAGAAAAGAAAAAGGAATAGAAGATATTTTTAGAACAAGTTGTTCCAACCCAAAAATCATGCGTTCGACCGTGTTAAACGCAATTTTTGAAAAAAACATTCTTATCGAATGATGATCTGACGTGGCAACTTTGGTGCATTTTGATTTTCAGATCTTTCCACTTTAACTAACATAGCTCCATCAATCATATGTCCCCCCCCTCTCCAACGGCCAACCCCCCCCATTTTCAATTTTCATTAGCATTGAAGCATGGACAACTATTCATATACTCCTTAACGTGTATTCTTATAATAAAAATAATTTTAAGTTTTATTTTTTTAGCCAAGCACTCTAAGTCCATGTGCACCTGAGATGGGGTTGAATCAATTTTAAAGCGCAAGTCATTCCAAATTTCCGCTTCGCAATCGTTTAGTCTACTTGATATTCTAGAAAATATTTCAACATTTTTCCATGTGACCAAAACTTCGGAAAATGCGAAGGCCATTGGTGATCGTAATTGTTTCGATTCAGACCTTTTGAAAACAAACGTTGTTTCCCAAATCTTTAAGACGATTGATAATAAGTTGAACTAAACCTTCGCAATTTATAAGTAATATTGAAAATAATACTAAAAATTGAATTTATTGAGGATTTGACGAAGTGTAGGTCGATTTCTAACTCATGAAACGACCCTATAGTATCTCGTTTGAAAGTTATTTCGTTTTATTTTAAGCCTCCGTTCCTCATATCTGCATCGTCTTTCCTTTTTTCCGTTGATGCCATTCACCCGTGTGTCATCGGTCAAATTATTTCAGCGACCTGTAATGCTGAGCACCTATTTTTTAAGAGAATTCGTAGAGTACTTTGACCAGTGGGCTTGTTGTTGCATTATTAGTTGAAGTGCTTTGAGTGATGAAAGCAGGGAGTGAAAAAGAGTCTCTTTATTCTTTCCTAAAATGTTTTAGCAAGATTGAATACTCTTCTATTACTTAAGGTTAACTTTCTGCCTTTTCGCAGCCCTGAAATTCACAGCTCCTAAGCTTCGTCCTCGAAAAGGTCAAAAATAGTTCCCATTCTCCAGCAAAATTGGTACCTTGCACTCGCGATTTCTCCATGCCCAATACCTCACTAATGAAGATATAAAATACCATTGTCAAGAGACACACAGGTCGTAGGAGTCAGGGAACACAAACTTTTATGAGAACATCTTTTCGTTCACACGAAAATCTGCGGTCTTCTTTGGCCCAGAGCGACCACAGCTTGAGATTCACTAGCAATTGGTGCCTTGGGGACGTTCGAGGACCATTTCGCTCCCCATGTTGCACCATAGCTGGCTGCTCTCTAGTGTTATCGGCGGGAGTCAGGCAAGATAGTTTGAAAGCTAGACTAGAGATGAAATTAAAGGTATGTTCAAAGAACGGCTAATGGCTACGCCTTTCTTTTCGTTCTGCGTCGCGTCGACATCAGGGTTCAAGAAAGAAGAATAACAAGATTAATCCTTAAGCAAAATTATACAAATATAAATAAAATCAAGTAGAAAAGCAACATCATTCGTATTGATTGCTCATGATGATCGCAATTTCTATTGTGGTTCAGGGTTTTGAAAATCATTGGCACTATGAGCTTAGGTATATTTTTTATCTATCGGGATGAATAGTAAGAAAGCATGCTAAGACCGTAACTTTGTTCCGATACCGGCACATTCTGAGTTCGAGATATTCCAAAAATTTGTGAATTACTCATCTTATTAATTACCTGAATGACTTCTATAGATGTTGAATAAATACTTGTTGTTATAGAAAAGCAACGTGGTAAATATTTCTAACAAAGTACTCAAAAACATATAGAATAGCATCTACTGGAATTTTTAGAGAATGATTCATCTTTCAATTCCGAATTCTACTATTCATCCCCAAAGATAGATGAAATTAAAAGAAGAAGCTTCTCATTTTTAAGTCAATCCAATAGGTCTAGTACAACACTCAACAGTATACAAGCATAAACTGCATCATTGTTTTTATGTGAAAATATTATATAAAAATTTTAGTATATAAATTTAGAGCTCACTGCTGGTTAAGGCTGCGAATTTTCGTTGTATTAGTTAAAAGTTCTCTCCGACCGTTATCCAGACACAAGTCTAGGACGTCCCTGGAGGTTGACAACAGCTCGAGGTCTTTGTAATATTTTCATTTTTAGAGCTGGATTTTAGTGATGTTGAGTTTTGTCATTATTTGAGAGTTTAGAGCAATTTTTGAAAGTTGGGCTTAGTCAAGTTCAATTAAAGAGTATATAATTCGTGTTTCTGAGATTATTTGAATTATACTGCTAAGAAAAGTAGGTATTTCGAGTTCCTAGCGAAACATATAAGTTATAGTATTACTATATCTATTATGCTTATCAATAACAAGATTTATTTAGGGAAATTAGTAAGGTGATTAAATTGTGCCGGCTTATTTTGGGCTCAGCTATGATAATATATGAACAACAATATGCACCATATATCAGTTTAATAATATGATCCAAAAGCTAAAAAGGATGTTTTTCATAAAATTAGGCTGGCGTTAAAGGAGCCACTATGAGAGTTATTTTTTTTTGTCGAAAGAACTTAGATAACTCAAGATTGGGTACAGTCTTGTTTTAAATCCTCGGAAGCTCATTGCAGAAGAAAAATTCGAAAATATTCTGTGCAAGTAAACACGAGGGATTTTTTATCTACACCTGAAAAATGAATCTTCTCGCTTAGTATCTTCTTCAACCCAAAGGAACCAACTTATTTTTCGAATGAATAAAATATCGCCAAAACAGTCGTTCATATACGAATGAAATACAGTGCACCTGTGCGCACATTAACTCTTGATTAAGGAAATAATAATAATTTAAAGCAAAATATAATTCCTGAAGTCAATCATTGACAAAGGTGCTTACAGGATTAAATGTCAACGGATTCTCGTCCTCTTTAATGTTGGTCAATTTCTTGCGCAATAAAATAATACATTCTGAAGAAGATCTTAGGATTACCCGTCAGTTTTTTTTATCAAATCCAAAATAGTCTTAAGAATGATAAATTCTTGAATTAATCGGCGATGGGATAAGATCGGAGGCAAGAAGGGAAACTAAATTCATTAATAAAAGTTAACTTATCTACTTTTTTCTTACGTTTCTTCATCACTAAAAGCACGCTCCGCACGAACTTTTCATAGCTCTATTCTCGCATATCATTACAAAGCTACTGAATTATACATTCCTTCTGCCTCGGTGCTTCTGCCAGCTTTGGTCTTTGAAGGGCTGCCAGTTCAGAGTCTGCTTTTTCACCTCCCAATTTTTTAACGAACATTTAAAAGTCATCTTCATATCACTTTGTTAGGTCAACTTGATTCATCTGTAATGCCTCCCAATTGAATACCTTTCCGATGAAAGTCTAGTGAAGTAAATTGATGCGTTTTTATCGCAGAAATTTTACTCGGTTTTACTCGAAAAGAATTACCTTCAAGTACTCTATGCATAGGGTCTAAATGCAAATCTGTGACGCTAAAGATATCCAACGGGGAGAAAAATATGGAAAAATATCTGCGGCACTTGTTCATCGTTGCAATACTTTTTGCTGGTCAGCAAGATTAAGCACTTCTAAATTTTGCAGTAGAGTAAATATTTTGCCTTCTGGGGAGAATATATTCCGTGTGTGATATAGAGTTTTACGTATATTTCTAAATTTAGTATGAGCTAAGATTAGTGAGTCATATATAGATTTTCAATAGATTGCAAAGATGAAAAGTACTTGCATGGAGGGAACTTCAGGACAAAATAAAATTGAGCTCGTTGGTGTAAAAATCAGCATCAACCGTTCAAGAATGTGGGCATAACCCAGGGCGGTCGAATACCACCTTCAATTATAGTTGCAAAGTTCACTCTGTGCAACTCGACACTCTATAGCCCTTTAGCCGAGTGAGCTGAACCGTGGTGCTCTTAAGCTGAATCTTTACTCCAGTGGTAGTTTGCTGTGAAAAAGGCAAATTTGTTCGTAATTTTGTTTGATGAATAATTAATCAATAGCGCTGATTTCATTCTACAAACTAATTCATATATATTAGAATAAGGGACGCCCAGGATCTATATTGAAGGTTAATTTTTTGGAGACATCTACTGGGTTTTTTATTGATTTCCCAAGCTTTCGCACGTTTAAGCAGCGTGCGTTTTCAAGGGACGAAACAACGAAAACGCACGCTGCTTTAAGCGTGCGAAAGCTTGGGAAATCAATAAAAAAAACAGTAGATGTCTCCAAAAAATTAACCTTCAAAGTAATTCATTTACATGAGAAGGTTCTTTGAAATGATGAAATATGGATTGATATTCCACTCGCCATTAAAATTATTAAGTACAATGAAGTACTAAGAATATCTTTCACTGATGCTTGAATTGAATTAGCCGAAATATTCGTTCAAACCAACTTTCATCACTTTTATAATAAGCATGATATGATAAAACAACGAAAAACTAACATCAACAGTGAATTCGAATCCCACGTTTCTGAACGGTTGCTTTAATAAACAAATCCAAAAATCGTGTCTTGTTCGAGGTCTATTTTACCTACAGTTGGTACAAATTTACGTTTTGCTCACGTTTTTCATGATGTAAAATTAATGGTAAAATGAAATCACTCTTCCCGCCCGCTGTAATCTTCGTGGACCATAAAACTCGCCCTGAGCTTGGTGCGTGACGCAGGGCCGGTGTTCAGAGTTTGCTGTATGGTGAGCAATAAAAATGGCAATTCAAATGGTAACAAGGAAGATCAACTTCAAAAGTTAACGTGATAGTTGAATGTGAACTGCTGTAGGAAAAAAAAACGAAAATGGCTACTGTTATCCATTTTCGAGACATTTTGCACGGTTTGCCAAGGTTTTCAATGAATAAGAATTTTAAATTTTACGTGATGTTCAACGTTGTAAAAAGAGAGTGAATTTCTTATTTCCTAGTGCAGACCGCTTAAAATTTTTCTTCTGAATAACAGGATAAGACTGCTGATCGTCAAACTGTATGAAATGCTTCAAAGGTTTCAGGAAAAAATCAGGAAGCAAAGAGAAAACTAATGGAAGGGTCCTTGATCATATGTCTAGTGTGACCACTGACTAAACGGCCACTCAAAGGAAGAACAAGTTAAGCCTTATTTTTCTCTAACAATTCAAAGGGTAATTTTGATACTCTTCTCTTCCAATGCAAATGAGATTTTCTTATTCTTTAAGTATTGGTAACCATTGCATGAAATTCTTTCCAATTCTATTTTTTATTGTGTATTCTAATGAATCGGCCAATCCCTTAAGCTATTGAGCTACGTTGTTTTAGTTTAAAATGTTTTGGATGTCATTTATTGGTCTGAAGCCTACATGTGGGCTATAAACTTATTACTTTTTGGTATTTGAGGCGAATCTAGGAGTCAAAATTTGAAATTATTGAGTGAAAGCTTGACTTTAGTATTTGCGAGGAAGCAACCAAATTAAACTATCATATCTTTGTAGAAATTAAAGTTCTGCAATTGAAATTGATGTAGAAATTGATGAGTCAGCCTTAGTGAAAAAGGCGGCTACATTGGATGAAAAGATGACCCAAATGACGATTCAGGAAAAGAAAAATGGGGAACTTGAAAAGAAATTAATACCGCGAAAACTCCGAACGTAGAGATACATACAATAGTTCTTTCTGGTTCTGCGATGCCACGTAAATATCAATGTTTCTACAGTAACAGTTGTTGAGAGGTACGGTTGAAGAATGTGGATCACGGTTAAAGACTCTCGCCCAAACAGACTAACATATAGTGTAGCAGCGAGTGACGTTTCTACTGCCTATGGTCTCGGTCCTATGACCGGAATCAAATTCCTGATTGGAGGAATATAATGGTAGTTAAAGTTTTGATGTTGATATTGACGTATTCAAAGCCTTGGGGGAATATAGTGCTAGTTAAAATTTTACCACAGGGCTGATAAAATTTACGTATTCGAGGCCGGTTGAACTCTCAAATCCGCAAAATTTTACACAAATGAGAATCTGAGATCTCTGCGAGGTAAAATTTCTTCTGGGTTACGTCGAGCATCTCGTTAGCGGCTTCCCAGTGCCCCCACGGGTGAGGGCAGAGTTTATTCGTACCTTAGGCCTCAAATGCTGCGGAACGAGTTAAGAAAGTTGAAGTCGACACCAAAAGAAGCTTCGAAAGTTTCCTTCTCAAACATCGAAAACCTCCTTTGTCGTCTTTTTTTGACGAGTAGGTTCACTTTAAGTGGTTTTGCTGTTGCGGAGCTTGTTCGTGTTTTACAATCAATCAGCAGTCCGTTAAGATACGAGGGTTTCGAGAGGTTAAAATTTCTCCCTCTTATTATGCGTGTGTACAAGAGCCTCCTTTTGTTAATCTCGGTGCTATATTTAAGTGGCCTCTACGGGGATCTGAGCTGCAGCCACATGCAGTATTGTTGACCTAGCGGATATTATGAGTCCTAGACAGGAAAATCAACCAATAAATATAGCGTGCTAGTCTTTCTATAGTACCAAGCCGTCACCGTACACGACAGTCGAGTGTTTCAATTGTGAATATTACAATGACATTAGGGCTTGTCGTCTCAATTTGAGTATCAGAAATGTAATCACAATCGAAGGGATGTTAGGTGTTCTAGCTGTTGAACCAGCATCCAGGTATTATTCGTAATGAAACCTTTATAAATGTTGATGATGATAATTTGAAAAAAATTATTTCCGTTAATTTTAGTACGGTAAATGCGAACGTAATGGTAGTGTATTGGTGTTGTACTCTTAGGAGCTGCCTTTGAGCAACTGAGAAAACTTTCAAGAGCTAGTGAAAACGTTTAGGAGCGGGTCGTGGAGTTAACGGCGAAAATCTTATAACTATCAAAGGATTAATCTACCTACCTTCAGTACATCTTCACAGCAGCGATGCCAGTTTATTTTGTTGTGAGTTGGAAAGTGAGACCCAGGCACCATACCCACTGAAAAAACTGTTTTCCTAATGGAGGATCTAAATATTGACAAACAAATGACTCGAGTATTGTCAAATCATGTTCTACTATGTCCTGCTTCAGCTTAATTCCTCCCGCTCAACCCGAGGCAGCCACGTCACCTTCCGGGGCCTCGCTAGATCACATCTGGACTGCCACTACTGATCATCTTCCTTACTTTGTATTCTCATCAGCTTTTACAGGCTAGAGCTTTTAAAGTAACCGCTGTTATTCCATTTATTAAGATAGGCGATGAAACAGACATGTCGAACTACCGTTCCATTTAAATTTTGCCTAAATTTAGCAAAGTTTTTGAAAAGTGTGCTGTGCAAATTGGCCTCTACGGGGATATGTGNTATTTGGGTAATCGTATGAGTGAAAAATATGCATTTGAATATGAGGTTACAAATATTGCTGTTCCTCAGGTATCCAATTTGAAGCAAATCGTATATTTACTCTACATAAATCATTTTAAAAATGCTTCGAAAATGCGTGCGACCGACACTGTGATGATACCACTGTTTTCTTGAACGATTATTCTTAAATCACTTTGAAGACCCGGACGAATCGGAATTACTCAACACCTATATAGACTGTGGTCAATCGACTATCGATTGTTTTGCATAAAACTTTTCTGATGTTTATTGTTAATTTATCACACGATGTTAGTAACTCCTACACATGAGCATCATATTTGCATCATTAGCATTAATTTGTAACAGAGCGTCTACGGCCACGGGACCGCTGTGTAGTGCTAGGGAATATGCGGATGAACATGTCTTAATATCGATGTATTACTCCTCCATCTAGCCTCACTTCGCCCATGGAAATTTGATTGGAAGTGGCACTCTCTTTTCATATATGTTTCAATTGGAATATTGCAGCATTAACGAATAAATAGGAATATAACAGACAGTGGTTTTTTAGTTCATTCAAGTCCTTCAATTCACAAAGCAAACATCATAAACTTTTCTGGCATTAGAATGTTTTTACTTCCTGTTCACATGCTAACATCGATAAAAGTGAAGATTTTTATCGAATAGTGTTAGAAATTAATGTACCCTGTTGAGAAGCCATGAAGGCCATTAGTCATTACCAACAATTCTGAACCCTTCTGAAGGCCATTACCAAATATTTTTAAAGAAAACGAGAAAGAAGTATTGCGCAAAAAGCAGTAGCATGCATTGTCAGGTGGTGAATTTCATTTTAATAACTGTTTATCGTTTTTTTGTTCAACTTGTCTGCAATGTGATCCACCATATGAAAATTCTTGTTATATATTCTATTTCAAGTAAGTTTTTACTTCCGTGTGTTTCCAATTCACATGTTTGTTTATTTCTCCTGACCATGGGATTTTTCCTGAAACGTTATTAAAAATGCTTAGAATTTTATTCTTTACTTTTGGTTTCAAAATTGACTGCATACTGGTACTGAGGCTACAGTCAAAATGGATCGAGAAATAAATTCTTTCCATTCTTTGCATGAATCTTTTTCAAGTGGGTCTTTACCTAAAGCCAACCAAATCGATAACGTATTTGTCTTGGAAGCTTCGCTATTGAGTACGGGCTGTCGAGGCAAAGAACGACTCGCTCAAGTTTTACTGAATCTACAGCAGGAGCCGGAAACTCTCGCTGGCACACGTCTCCTAAAGAATCCGGCACCCAGAGAACAGTTTGAGGCTTCATTCATTGAAGCAGGCACTATTTCTGATCTGATAAGAAGCTTCTCTCTTGGTTTCATGTATTTTCTCAAGTTTATTGCATAATGGCATGGAACGAGTATCCAATTAATGTTTTTCATTCACCTTACCCATAAAACTTCCAAATTTTACAGTAGGAAAAAGGGTCTTCCTACGTTGAAAGAGGGCCCTTTAATCGAAGAGTATATTACTAACAACTAAGTAACTCCAGACGTTAATCTCTTATGATCATCTCATCCTTAGGAATCACACATTTACTTACTTTTACAATTTGTTTGTTTAGAAAAATCGTTTAAAAAAAATGACTCGAAGAATTATCCGTGCACTCCTTCGAGTCGGAGATCAATCGGCACACGTACGCAACTAAAGCGAATAAAGTCATTTCAATTTTGTAAGCGAATAAATAATCCTTCTGCGAATAACCCCCACTTTCAGTTGAAGAGAAAAAAATATACAGGAACCACTGAGATAAATAGGTTCAACATGAATTCGTATGACACAACGTTATCATAATGTTCTAGCGCAATCGAATATTTTTCCTGTAAACTCGCTCTGTGAGTGCAACAGGAAACGCATTTACCGCCGGAATAGGAATGCAAGGTGAAGATGCAACCGTCAAATAGTGGCAATTGTGGAAGAACATTCTGATGCGTCTCTCCAACTCCACATGAACTCGCAGCCTCCGGCCTTGAATATGCATAGCTCGACAATGATGGTTTTGAGCTACGGTTATCTCCGCCGTCGAGTTTGCTAAGGATTACGAGCTTAGCATTTACTGGGATTGCTGAGGGCGCTTACAAGGCCTGCTTAATGAAGAGAGGGAATCGCTGGCCTCAGATGGGGGGCTGAAGGCATTAGCCTTCGACCGTCTATTGGATTTTATTACTTCTATCTCATGTTGTTATTTTGAGGTTTGAGAGTAACTTGGTAAGGTAGGTAACTTAACTGCAATGCAAACGATGAATTCATCGTGATTAAAAGATAAGTTAAAGGTAGTGAAAATTGTTCTCACCTGACTAGAACCTTCTAATCAGGTGAATAAATTCCTAAATCTAAATCATCTACTTTTTTTTTCTCTGCGCAATAAACTGAACTTGATCAGTCATGTATAAGTTAAGTATAAGTGCATTAGGATA